>CANUEP010115758.1:0-102354 GCA_947857235.1 Jatropha podagrica | reverse complement strand
CTTAAGCACATATTCCCATTCCTTAGAGGTCCTCTCTTTACCTGTAGTATGAGCCATCATCACCATGTCCAACGCCAACCTCACGGACTCAAGCTTGTCGTCATTTGCTTCATCAACCACAACTTCAACAATTATCACCTTTCCATTTTCCTTTGGAATAGCTTCCTTGCATTTCTTCAAGATATGGATACATTCTTCATCATTCCAATCATGAAGAACCCACTACCATTTACAAGTGAAATTAGGTTAAATGTCATTCAACTCGAACATAAATATATTAATTAAAAGGAATAAGGAAGAAATAGTCACAAGAATATTTGTTTAAGTATTTTCCTGCATAAAAAACCACTAAATGGATAACGAATTAATGGTGTCAGATGCTCTAGAAATTTGATTGGCAATTATCAGATGCACAGTGTAATTTCATTTCCTTTTCTTATCTCAAGAGAAATTTGTATTTTATTTTTTAAGATTTTACAGGTTTTTTTTCGCTTAGCTTTTTTAGGTAGAATTGGATGTATTTATGGACCTATATATTGGCTCAGTTATAGTTTTTTTTATTTTGCTAAGTTTTTTCTCGATACATTTAGTTAATAAAATAAAATCTTTTTTGCTGATAAAAAAAAGGCCGTAGAGGACTCTGAGACTCTGATTTTAGTTTGTTAATTGAAGGTTGCAAACGCTTACTGCGACACTAATTACTAAAACAGTTTCAGAGATTCGAAGGAAAAAAAAACTATACAAAAACTGACCATGAGAAAAGTAGCATCAGCCTTTGGAACACTTTGAAACATGTCACCACCAACATGCTTAACACCATCGCATTCTTCTGCAACATCCACAACATGAGGAAGATCTAAGCTCATGCCTTGAATCCAGGGACAAAGCTTAACCAATGTGCTTAATGCTGTCCCTTTTCCTCCACCAACATCTACCAAAGTTTTTACCCCATCGAATACCTCTATACACCGTTCAACCATCCTAGACACCATATTTCTTGCATTACAAGCCATTGCATCATTGAATAGATTGCTATGGACAGGGTTTGCTGCTGTATATTTCCACAGATTGTCTCCGTGAGCTGCCTCAAACGGCCTGGGCCCATTTAGTCTCACATGAGAACTTAAAAAGTGCCACGGCGCCAGCATAACCGGACTGCTCTCCATTAAAACAAAAGCCGCCTTGTTGTTCTCCCCGGGACCAAGTAACCGGCGAGAGAGAGGTGTCTGAATATAGCCTTTGGTACCGTCCGCGGTGAGTTGCTCGTTGAAAATATTGTGATGGACTAAGAACCGCAT
Organism: Jatropha podagrica; assembly: GCA_947857235.1. NCBI lineage: Eukaryota > Viridiplantae > Streptophyta > Magnoliopsida > Malpighiales > Euphorbiaceae > Jatropha > Jatropha podagrica. Next base: position 101,056 of record CANUEP010115758.1, on the reverse strand, counting down.
GATGCGATACAGAGAAGATGGGTTACATCCAATGGTGGATGACAGATCAGTTAGCGTGATGGGTCCTTGATGGTTTTCAATGGCATTGGCTATTCCAAGCTCAAAAGCACACTTAACCACTGCAATATTGCTAAACCCAAATACATATTTCCACATTTCAATTTCTGGTTCTGCTGCTGCTGCTTCTTTATCGCTCATTTTTTTCTAGAATCTCTTTTGTTTGGCTCACTCTCTGATCTCTCTCACTCTTTAGGAAATAAAATGTGGAATATGTTATTGTTGGGTAGCGTGAGTCGTGCCATGCACCAATCCTCATATTTATAGTCATAAAATGCAAATCTAAAATTATTAAAAGTACGTTAATTAATTAATTAATTAATTACATTTTATTGGGTCCCATAATAAAATTAAGAAAATAATTACAGCAACGGAATAATAAAATACGACACATAAATTTAAGTAGTTTGCTCCTAACTATTTTAGGGCTACATTCACGGGCAAACTTATTTTAGGGCTACATTCACGGGTAAACTTCGAATTATTTTTTCACTATTAAAAATAGTAGGATTATAAAAAGATTAATACAAATATAATTAAAATAGTGACACTCACAGTATTTTTCAATTAATTGGCATTTTACGTATCAATTAATTAGCATTCTACGTATCAATTTTAGGGCTACATTCACAGGTAAATTGGACATTTTGTGTCTTTTGCCACATTAGCATTCTAGGTATCAATTAATTAGTCCACGTTGGCGGCATGTAGGCGTTTGTGGGTCCCATTAAGTGCCATTAGATTTTTTGATAGGCCATGTCAGCAAGAGACACTAAAATAGAAAAAAATTGCAAATTTGTACTCTCAATCGTCACAATTTTCTATTCATACACAAATTGAAAAAGTTAACAAGTTCAAGCACTAAAATTAACATTATCCCATGTTAGTATTAATGTTTCCTAGTCTCTAAAAACAAAAATCTAAAATCTAAAACCTAAAAGCTGAAGGACTCTTATTCTCTCTTTTTCCTAAAGCCTAAAAGCTCTCTTTTTTTCGCCTACAATCAACTACTAGTGAACTAGATCTTATGGGTGGTCACTCCTTTTTCTTTTTTATTTATTTTTTTAAATAATCCTCATGTTTGTGTCTTTTGATATAGATTTGATTTATTGTTTGCCAAATACTGAGATTTATTATTGTCTATATCTTCAAATTTTTTTCTTAGATCTTGTTTTGAGTTACTATTGTGATCATTACTGTGATTTTGTTATTTGGACTATTAAGCAGAAAGAAGTGCATATCTCTTCTTTAATAAAAAAAAAAAGAAAAAGAAATTTGAAGGTGATAAAATCATACTTTTAAAAAGAATATAGAGTCAAACAGTGAACATGAATAGTATCCATGTGGAGCAAGCAATCGCCAATGGCACAAATATTGTGCTCTATCAACTCGATCAAATACTTTAAATTAAGATTGTATTGTTTTTATTATTTATATAAGTAGTTTATCATAAGACTTCTTATATAAAAATATATTGAAATGTATCTTATATCTTTATAGAACCTTCTCTTTAATACAATTTTTATTTTCATTTCTTTTAAAAAATCAAAATAAAAAGAAGAATCTACATCCATTTTTTATGAGTAAATAAATTATCCGTTATCTATATATTAATATATCATAACATAAAAACATGCAATTGTAGAATATCTTTTTCTTTTACAAAAGGCTTAATTACAAAAAAAAAAAGCTTGAACTTAGGAGTTTTTTTCGAATTTTACTAATATTTTTAATTTTGTCGATCAATATCTTATATTTATTTTTCTTTATCAATTGTAGCCTCTGTCTATAATCTGTTAATATTTACTGATATGTCTATTAATAGGATTCAATTTTTTTTCCAGATCATGTCCACTAGACATGCCAGTAAGAAAGCTAACTTGAATATAAAAAGCTTAATCACCAAAAAAAGCCTGAACTTATGAGTTTTTTTAAATTTGGCCAATACTTTCCATTTTGTCAATCAATACCATGTACTTATTTTTCTTTTGTCAATTGTAACTTACATTCAGAGCCTGTTAATGTTTGATGATGTGTCCGTTAATAAGATCCATTTTTTTTTTCAGATCACATCCATTTGGATATGCTACATAAGATAGCTTTCTTATGTGGTATGTCCACGTGGATATGATCTGAAAAAAATTGGACCCAATTAACGGACATATCAACAAATATTAATAGATTCTTGATAGAAGCCACAATTGATAAGAAAAATGAGTATAGGGTATTGATTGCCAAAATCAAAAGTATTGGCCAAATTTGAAAAAACTCATAAGTTCACGCTTTTTTTTTTTTTTTTTGTGATTAAGACTTTTATATTCAAGTTAGCTTTTTTATGTGGGATGTTCACATAGACGTGATTTGGAAAAAAATTGAACCCTATTAACAGACACGTCAATAAACATTAAAAGACTCTGGACATTGGCCACAATTGATAAAGAAAAATAGGTATAGGGTATTGATTAACAAAATTAAAAGTATTGATTAAATTTGAAAAAAACTCATAGGTTTTTGTTGTAAAGTTAAAAGTATTGACCCTATTTTCCGGTTGTTCATCATTCTCATTTTGCCCTTGGGACAAAAAACACTAAATTTTACTGATAATTTTTGTATCAATAATTTTATTGATAATTTATTCTGATTCAATGGATTATATATGTGTTTATGATACACATCAGAGGAAAAACAAAATATTCTTTGCAGAAACATTACAAAGCAGCGTAGTGATAACCGAAATAGGAATAATGGAGAGTTAAAACAAAGATTATACTACTAATGGAGAGTTAAAACATAATAAAGGTTATATTATTTGAAGCTTCATCTCAACAATTTAAGTGAATAATGGAGAGAGTTAAAACATAACAGAAATAAGACTACGCTAGTAATCAAAATCAACAACTTAAACAAGCCAATAATGAAATTATATGTACAAACTACATTCACTTAGTTAAAACTAGCCTAAGACTAAAGCATTATTAGCTCTGTAATAACAGAAGAGTAAGAAAGTTAGCTTTTTTGGGAGCTTGAGACAGAGCTGGAGAAGAGAAGCGAGAGCGAGAGCATGAAGGAGACAGTGAATGAGACTCTAACGCATTGAAGAAGAAGGAGAAAAAGAGTTACCAGGCGCGATTGGAAAGAGCGCTTCTTTGTTTAGGTTTTTGCTTAAGAAAATTGGACAAGAGGAAAGGGAAGAAGACAGCGTTTCTTTATTCTCTTTTACCCTAAATTTAATTTCAGCCCAAATTTACCGACAAAAACTTTTGTCGGTAATTAAAAAAATAAATTTATTGCCAATTTCTTGGTAAATTGTCGTTAAAAATAACAGTAATTTTTTTTATTTAAAATACAAACATTTTTGTGGGAACATTTTTTTTGTCGCTATTTAGCTACAAAACACCTTCAAAGTTTTGTCGTAATATCTAAAATAATTATAATTTTTAATAATTTCAACTTAGTCAGTATTTTGATGGTAAATGCCAACAAAATATTTTTGTCGGTATTTTTTGTCGTTAAAAAATTATTTTCTTATAGTGAACTAAGCCTTTATAAAATAGAGATTACTTTCCTCAACTATTTTCTTTCCTCTAGTATTGTCCTCCCATCCAAATATAATCTCTCCAAATTGGGGCAAAATGATATATGTTGGAGAGAAAATGATACTATTCGTAGATATTTACAATAATACTGATTCATATTACAGGTCTTAATATGTATAAGAATAAGGTTAGAATTGTAAAATTATAGCCTTGAAATCAAAGGAAAATGTTTTTCCATAGAATGTATTTTTTTGAAGTTAAAAATTAGTATGCCGTAATAATAATTTGGAAATTTAACCATATTAATTATATATCATTAAAATATTGATATGAATTGTATATCAATAGATTAGCATCGCTATAAATGAAAATTTTGGATTTTTTTTAGTTTTACTATATTTTGATTGGATAGGTATTGTTTAAGATTTATATAAAAATTAATATTTATTTAACAATTAATATTTAACCTTTGTATTTATGTTATTCTCAATATGAAATTGAACTTTAATATTTTTAATTATCAAAATTGAGTATTGAGAGTATTTGAAAATTAGTCCCTATCTACAGTAAATTTAGGATATAAATATTGGATTCATGATAAATTCTACCCGGATAAAAATTTTAAAAATACTACATTATCTATTAGTCACAGTTTATTTGAAAATCTAATATCCCTCAATATGTATTTATATATTATTATTTGAACTACTCCCTTATTATATATTATCAGTAGTTCTTAAAAAATATTGATAATTCATGTCCAATAAATGTTTAAATTTGAATAGATGAACTGCTTAACTTATTGTAGTATCTTTTTGTAAGACCTCAAGTAGTACTTTTTTGATTTAGCAAAAAGAGAGGTCACCTGCTTTTTGTTCAAGTGCTATGTTCTTCTGTTAAGTGCTCAATATTCCTTACTTGCTACGTCAATGTTTTATACTTTGGATGTTTGAATAAGCGAGCTAAGTATATCTGAACTATGAACTGGAGATATCCGAATTATGGATTCAATGAAATAGGACCACTTAGGTCATTTTGGCAAATTGAGGGATGTCCAAGCTATGTACTTAACGAAATAGGATTGCTTAGGTCACTTGAGCAAACTGAGATATATCCGAGCTATAGACTTAATGAAATAGGATCGCTTAGATCACTTTGGCGAATTGAGAGATGCCGGAGCTATGAACTTAACGAAATAGAACCGCTTAGGTCACTTTTGTGAACTCGGGGATGTTCAAGCTATGGACTTAACGAAATAGGACCGCTTAGGTCACTCTGGCGAACTGAAGGATGTCCAAGCTATGAACTTAAAGAAATAGGACTGCTTAGGTCATTTTGGCAAATTGGGGAATATCCAAGCTATGGACTTAATGAAATAGGACTATTTAGGTCACTTTGCTGAATTGGGGGAGTTGATTCTGTCTGAATTTATAAACTGTTTATAGACTGTTTAAGTCTGAACTAGAGAATTGCTTGAGTCTCAGTTGGTTGAAAACTGCTAAGTCCAAATTTATTTATCTCTATTTGATTGTGCTACTTACAGTTTATCATAATATAAAGAATAAAAGTTTGCAACAAACTAATTAATAAAATTATTTGTCTTATTTGAAATAGAGAAAATAAGTAAATATAGTTAACTTATATACATTTGAGGAAAATTTTTAGCATACAAGGATCAACAAATAGTAAGCTAAAGCCAAAGAAGAAATTTCATAAATATTATAAACTCTGTTGTAGACATCACTCTTAAATATAGAGATTTTTACAAGTAAAAAAGAATATATAGTAATCGAATTTATTTATTCTTTTTTTTTTTATGTACCTGATATATACTCTGCTTTTATTAAATAATATAGTATATGCATTGCTCCAAATAAATAAATAATAAATTCTCCTAATAATATAATTTAATTTTATCGTAATCATGGCTAAATTCTTTTTAATCAATCAAATGGATATATTTTTTGGTTAAATTTCAGCTTTAATTTTTTATTTTTATGATCACATCCGAAGTCAATTTTAATACTATAATCACTGCTATGTAATTAACTCATAAATTGTCTTCTCTCTAAAAATAAAAATAACTTTGAGACGTCACAATTGCATTTCCATTCAAAGATTATTGAGGGAGAGAATTATCATTATTTGAATATGGGAATACAATCGTGTAAAGCTCACAAGCCAGACGGTTCAACTAGCTATAGTTAGATAACATGGGCATACAGAAAAAGTATAAGGTGAAGCAATTAGTTCATCACCAGCTAGCTAAAATACAGACAGGAAAAGTAATTCTACTCAATAATTAGGACATGCACAGCAAACCCAATTAGAAGCTTATTAGTTCAACATCTTTAACTCTATTTTCTATTTAGAATAATCAATAACTCATGTCACGTTAAATATAGCCCACCATGTAAAGATTGATGCACATATAAAATAAATATAATATACATAAAAATTAAGAATACTTTATTTAGATTTGCAGCTACTATTGCTAAATTGATAAAGTGAATGCAATTTTCTTTTAACACAAGGAATTGACTTTGGAAAATTTCAATTTAAGTTATAAAAGAGACAAATTGTTTTTACTTATAAAATTATATTTACGAAAACCTATAGGTCTTCACCGAAATACATGGAAACCCTTATGCATGTAATAAAGTTTAACAAAGTATTATGGGGATAAATATGTGGCTCATCAAAGCACCAATGCATGAGACATCAAATAGGAAGACAAATGTCACGATCTTTATACCTCTTTACAAATTCAATTAAGAAAACATGTGAAAGTTTGCACCATATGCAGGCTGTCAATACATCTTACAAATTTTTATATACAAATTTATGCTTTTTATGGTCTATAACGACGAGACCTTGGTTGATATATTAACCACAGAGACAAAAAATTTTGCTATGCTAAACCACAAGGGTAATGATTTATATATATATATATATATATAATTTGATCTATTTTATTATTATATATTATTAAATATTATAAAAATATAAAGGATATAAGAGAAAAATTATAATTAATATTTTTTTTAAAAAGTACATAATATTATAAAAAAAATAAACGAATATAAACAATAAAAAATAGCAACATATAACATGTGGCATAAAAAAATTAATTAATAATTAAATATCCGTGAAAATGGAATGGAATTTGAATTAGAATTTTCTCTTCTTACGTTGTTGGTATTTATTCTTGGAAAATACATCTTGTTATTGACTAAAAACATCTTGTGATTCTTACCTAAAACATGTCATTGCCTTCGTGAATATTTTTATTACTTTGTTAAATGCCTGTGACTATGACCGTTTACTATTTAGTTTTTTATTTTATTTGAAAACCACGTAACCATATACTTGCATAATCAATTGAAACTAATTTGATTTGCGCCAAATAACAAATCCAAAATAATAGGTTTAGAATTTTGTAGGATAAAGAATTGATGGAGATAATTAATAGCTTTCAGATATCTCTATTTATAAGAACATTGATATAGCTGTCAGATATCTCTTTCAAGCCTTCTTGCAAAATTAAAACAACTCAGTAAAAAAAAGTTTTCAAAATTAGAACAGTTTCACAGAGCTACTGTAAGTTTAGAAAGACTTTGCAAAGAGAAATTATTGCGATTAGAACTTCTTCATACGTCTTTTTGTAACATTAGAAAATAGATTAAACTTGAAGATTCAGACAGAGATAAATTTAGAATAACTAATTAGAACTTCAAAAGATTATGATTCAGAAATCCAGAGTTTTAATTTTATACAGAGATAAAGCTTGCTTACAATCAGAACTGAACTTAAATTAACTTAGCATTTCTGGAAAAATAAATATCTATGTAAACTGGAAATAATCAAGTAATAACTTCAGAAAGGGAAAGAAGATAGATACAGTGATTTATAGTGGTTCGGCACTAACTCATCTACATCCACTCTCCAAGATACAACTTGAGATCCTCCACTATGTTATCTCTTTTCAAGGATAAGAGATAAACCAACAGTACAAGGAAATAAATTTAATCACCTAAATCTAACCTTTGCCCACTAGATTAAACAGGTTCTAGTTGACCTTAACCATTTTCTATTTTATAGAGATCAAAAAACTCAGATCAAGACTTTTATATCTCACTCAAGGAGAAGGTTGCTAGAATACCTAAAAATCTACAGCTTCTGAACTAAGCTATTACACAAATATTTTTCTTTTAAAGTATCTCTAACCACAACAGATTACAAGAAAATCTATATGGAAAGAGAGAAATGTAGAGATAAGCACAGAAGAATAGAAATACAAATTTTAAACTCAGAAACACAGACCTGTTCTTCAGAAAGAGATGAAAACAGAATGCTTTTCACTTGAGCAATATATCTTGAAGAACAAAGATGAAAAGCAAAAGTTCTTTTCATTAAAAGTAATTTTTCTTGAAGACCAGAAATGAAAAGAAATCAGAGAGGGATTAAAGAGAGAGCTTTGAGAGATTTTGAATGCTGGGTTAATGGCTCAAACTTTTGTCCAACTTTGAGAAGGAGAAGTAGAAATTCTTTTATAGAGAGATGAAGACAGTTTACCATTTGAGAGAGAAAATTTGAATTTAATGAGACCGTCACAAGTTTTGGCAAAAGTGAAATGAGACATGGGGGTAATAAATGACCCTGTCCTTTGCTTAACACATTGGCAGCAGGTAGCATTTAATGAAGAGTGGAAAGTGCACTAAACCATTGTAGTATTTAAAACAAAAGGACAATTTAGCTATAATAGAGTTCTGACATTTGAGTTCAGAACCTCTGCTGCAAATCAGAATGCATTAAGTAGCTATTTGAGAAGATTTACTCTAAGGTCTTTTGGAAAGAAAGACATGGAGAGGAAGCTTTGTTCAAATCTTTCAACTTTTCATATTTTAAAATATTTAAAAATAATTTTTGAGCGAAGGAGAGAGAGAGAGAGAGAGAGAGAGAGAGAGTTATTTTGTGTTTATAATCATTTCTCTCTATCCTACATTAATTTGCCTAAGTTACATACCAACAGAAGATGCTTTTCTAAGTCTTCATGGCCTTCAATCATATGTAGGAAGTTAATTTCTTCAATAAATTTTTTCAATAAATTCTAATAATAGAATCTGCATAAGACAAACTCTGTATTGTTGTTCAAGACTTATTTTTTTGGTATGCATAAATTTAGGGGGAGCACATGCATTCTCTGTGCTCCCCCTAAATTTATGCATACCAAAAAAATAAGTCTTGAACAACAATACATTTATCATGAAGCAAATGAAAAAGACATACATGGACTCCCCCTGACTATATGCAGGTTTGAAAATCAGAATGGAATGAAGATTTGAAGTCTGACTTTAGAATTAGAATGAAGTTCTAAAGTCTGGAAGTCAAAAATAATTCTGAGAAAAACATATTCTATTCTCAACATTAGAAAACAAGTTAATTAACATTAGAACACAAATAGTACACAGTTAGAATTCAGTGTATCAATTGTACTATGTTTGTCCAGGTTGTGTGCAGTGCAGTATTCTCCTCGTTTTTGTGATCAGAAAAGAGGGTAAAGAATCAAGTAACAGGGATCTAATCAAGGAATTTATAACAAAGTCAATCAACCAAATTAAAGAAAAATGTAAGTTGTTCCACTTCACATAACCAGAAAAACTAATCAACATATTACTATTTTCAGAATGAAAGAAAATGAAAGCAATACACAAGCACAAACATACACTAGCATTAGACGATAAACAACAACAGGAGGCATCAAAGCATTATCAGGGGTCAATTTTGACCTTTTTATCACTGTGAATAACTTGGGAAGTAGAAGAAGCAAAAGGTCTTTTAGAGGCAGAAGTGACAAGAGTTTGCGGCTTTTGAAAATTATGCTTTGAGCGGTACTCTTAAACCTCTTTGGTCTTTCAGAAGAAGGTGCAGCAGGAGCTCTAAATTTCTATTGTTTTCCAATAGACTTTGGAACAGTAGTTTTGGTTCTAAGGAGAGCCAATCTCCTTGCAATTAAACTCTTTAGTTTTTCCATGGATTCCACTAAGTATTTGGTGTTCTCGATAATGTTCCTTCCAAACTTGATACTCTCCTCTAGTTCTTCATTGTGTTCTTATATCAATCCTTTTTCTAGCTCCATCAGTACTGCTTCGCTATCATCAAGCTCACTTCCTGTTTCTGGTCCCTTCTCATTTCTCGTTTCAGGTGCCTTCTTGGCTTAGCTTTCTTTCCCTGTTTGGTCACCAGTGTCCAATTGAACTTCTTCTTCATCATCACTTAGGAACAATTCTTCTGTCTTCTACTCACTAGCTTCTTCCACTACAGGCTCTGCTTCAGCCTCTTTCCCTTTATTTTTTCTGACTTTAAGCTCACCTTTTTGCTCTGTTTCGAAGCTTGCATTTTGTTTTTCTAATTTTTTTTTATTTTTCTACCTTCTCAGCCTCTATTTTTTTTTTTTATTTCATCCTTTTCATGGACAATTATACAAGAAAGACTTGGGTGTATTTCATGCGAGAAAGGTGAGAAGATTTCAAGATCTTCAAGAGATTCAAGAATTTCATCAAAAATCAATGTGGCAAGAAAAATTAAAGAAATCAGAAGTGGTCATGGCAAAGATTATACTTCAAAGGAGTTCAAAAAGTTCTATGAAGATGAAGGCATCGATCAACAGCTTACTATTGGATATGCTCTAGAACCAAATGGTGTATCTGAAAGAAAAAATAGAATAATTATGGAGATGGTACAATCAATGCTTGAAGAAAAATGTATGCCAAAGACATTTTAGGCAAAAGTAGTCTACCTGCTTAATCGATATCCAATAAGAGGAGCACAGAACAAGAGCATGGAGTGGAAGGAAGCCATCAGCTAAACACGTAAGAGTTTTTGGGTGCATTTGCTATGTTCACATACCAAAAGAAAAAAAGACACAAGCTTAAAGAAAAGACAGAAAAAGGAATCTTTCTCGGCTACAGTACACAATCAAAAGGCTATCGAGTTTACAACCTAAGAACAAAGAAATTAATCGTGAGTGAAGACATTGAATCTGATGAAGATGGAACTTGAAATTGGGAAGAAAATAAATTTGAGAAGAAATCTCAGTTCTATGAATTTCAAGATCATACGAACTCTAAAAAGAAGAATGAGGGACTTCATTACAACAGTCACCAAGAGATGAGTCATCTCCAACAACCATAGAAGAAGCCTAATCTCTTGAACCACCATTAACAAATGCAAGACAAGATGAACAAGAAGTAGAGCAACAATAAAGAAGGTCCATGAGGATCGCAAAATCAAATCCAAATTATGCAAGTATAGCTAAACAGGTACAAAAAACTTACAATGTAAATTCATCACTACAGAGCCAATAAGCTTTGATGAAGCAATACAAGAAAAAGAATGGGTTGATGCAATGGATGAAGAAATCAAGATGATAAAGAAGAATGAAAAATGGGAGCTACTACACAAGCCAAATGACAAATGAGAAATCTCAATACAATTCTACAAGATCGATTAGCAAGTCACAGATATTTTTACCAAGGTAGTCTCAATCGAGAAATTCATTTACTTTCGAGAGCTACTCAGAGTTAAAGATTTTTCTAGCCTCAGAAAGATTGTTAAAAATTAATCTAGAAAAATCTAGGTGTTAGAAATCAACCTAGACGTACTCAAAATATCTAGATAGTATGTAGAATTATTTAGATAATACTAGCTAAAGAAAAATCTAGACAATAATAATAATAATAATAATAATAATAATTAAGAAAAGAAAAGAAAAGAAAATGTAATTGACAAATACAAGTTGGTGAAGAAGCCTATAAAAGGCTTGTGTTTGTTAGTGTATGTACAACAACAAAAATCATAATAAAAACCAACAAGTCCTTGTGAAACTTCTTTTTAGTCCTTAATAAAATCACTAATTCAATTTAGTCCACATACTATTTCACCTTCTTCAATTTCGTTCAAATATAATCAACACCTCAAATTATGTACCCATCTCCCTAAAAAATTCAACTCCTTTATTTAGGATGGTGTTAAAGTTGATAATGAGCAGCCATGGATTCTACATGTTAGCCATGACCTGGTTCAAATCCTTCCAAAGTTTGTTACGCTTAGACTTGTTAGGATTCACATAAACAGTAGTTAATTCCATGAGCATATTGTTGAAAAGTGAAACACCATATGAACCCATTGATTATTATTACTGAGAATATGTACTTCCTAAGAGTTTTTCCAGCAAACACAGATTTCTTCAGAATATCCTATAGCTTCAACTCTATGAGAAAAATCATAGCCCATTCTCTTTATCACTTTGTCAACTTTAACTCCCTGATTCTAGGCTCCAATAAGATAACAATGTTAGGCTTATTAGTATCTAAAAACATCTTTAAGGTTCTAAAAAAAGAGGAGCTACCAGCTCCTTAAAAATTCCAAGGAAAATAGACACGATAAAAATTATAAAAAGAGGTCAGAAAACCAAACCACTAGAATCCATAAAATCAATCACGAAGATATGGGTCATTGGATTCCCTTCTAGATAACTCATCATCATCTGTTTCATCTTCTTCCACGTCCCTCTCAGTTTTACTAGCATCAACCATATCATCCTTCGAGCCATCCTCCAAACTTTCCTTCAAGGTATCCTCTTCATACAAAACTATATGAGAAGACATAAGAGGATGGAAAGAGTTATTAAAAATTACAAAACCTTGATCTAGAGATCTATCTTCAAAGTTTATAATTTGAAGGTCTTGAGAATTATTAATGGGGTTATTATTTTTAGGTTGGACAGTAATATTCGGCTCCAAAACTCTCACAACTATATTGTTGGATTGATCCAAGGTATTATTCATGGGAATAATAGAGGGTCAGTTGGGCTATTTAGTTTAAACTTCAAGAAGTCTCCTAGAGTTGCCTTTTTAGGTTATAAATCAGGCTTTGCGTCCACTTTAAAGGAGGAAGGTAAATGACTTAATCCCTTATAATTATTATTTTTCTTTTAGAATAACTTGGAGCTATCTCTCTTCCTTTGGAAAGTCCATGTGAATTAATTGCATGATTTGGCGAATCACGTGTACGTTAAAGAATCCCATCATTCGTGGAGTTAATATTCACGAAATCTTCTCCACTATCAAAGCCTAAGAAACTATATTAAGATCCATCTCTATTGAATTCATGGCAATTATGACGTTGATCTTTTGTCGTGTGTTGGTTCCACCGAGGTCTCCGGCCAACAACCATCCATGGCCCGAAGTCTACAGTAAGAAACTGTTCCTCCATTTGTTTAAGGTTCTACACTACTTCCTCCTTATCCTTCCCAATATTTTCTTCGTGAGGACAATTATTGTTCTGGTGACTAGCTCTCCCATAGTCATAACAAACATCTGGAATACTTTCATATTCTACTAACTAAGTCTGCTATTGAGACAAAATCTAGACATAAGAGGGGAGTTTAAGTTTATGAACACTGTTATTCTCGCAAATTTACCTCTTAGCATATCTTCCATATTATAATCAACCTATATTACTCTATCGACGACATTACCGATGAGCCTAAGCACTGATTTATGATATAGGTGAAGGGTAAACCAGGTAACTTGATCCAAACCACTGCAAATCCAAGTGTAAACTTTTGGATATCGAAGCTAGGACTCCATGGTTGAAAAACAAGGTAGTTTCCTGCCATAGTCCATGGTCCATTCAAAACTACCTTTTGGAAATCTGATTCTCTATCATATTTGACAAGGAAGAAGGAATTACCCAAATCTAAAACTTGATGGCCATTAGGTTGCCATAAATTATGGATCTTGGAACACATAGCTTTATAACCTATTTTCCTTCCCCATAGGTGGACAACCATTACTCTAGACCATTTTTTTACTAGATTTTTTTATAACTCCTATGAAATTATCACGTCTGGAATGGTCCCTAATTTTTCGATGTTGATATCTTCTGGAGAGAATACAAAGTTACATCATTAAAAGGATCTTCTTCCATTTCATCATCCATTCCCTGTAACACTTTATCACAGAAGGATTGCTCCCGTCCTTATGTTTCAATAATGGCTACATCTTCTAATTATTCCTCTTCCTTTTCCCTATGCTTTGTTAAGAAGTTGACTTAGCTGCTGCACTTCCAATTTAGTTGCTGCATTTTTTCTTTTTTTGTTATGTTTTGACTTGTTCTGCTGCATTTCAGTCATTATTTCCATTTTTCTAGCTGAGTTGTTAAACATGGAGGCATGTTCCATGGTTGAGCTGAAATATAGAAATTTATGTTATCTTTTTGTTGTATTTAAGCACATTTGCAGTTAATAAAAATTGTACACTGCAATATTCTTTTTTTTTCTCTGTTATTTCTTAGTTTGCTCCAACATGCTTCACCTTTTTTATTACTCGATCTATCTCGTATGGACTATAATTAGGGTTCTCACGGTCAGAGAGTTGTCTCTCTAGCATTTTCTCTTCCTTAATTTGCTTTATTAGAAGCACACTGATATGCAAATTGCATGTGTTCAGTTTGTAAACTGTGCAATGCTAGAAAAAATTTTTAAAATATATGGAGTCAATTAGAAAATAAGTGAAATATTATTTATTTTAATAGTTTTTTTTTTTTACCTCTCCAAAATGATACTCCTAGCCAAACAAATGCTAAGAGCAAAGAGCCATAGACTCCAGAAATATGAAAGAGACAAATCGTCAACTTCACAAGAAAAGTTGATAGACATAAATTTCAATGCTAAGGTCAAATTTTATTAATTACTAATTGACAAATATCCACACAAATTCCTACTGCATAAAATATATTGTCATTTTTATAATACTTGTCACATTTGAAATTTTATATCTCTAAAAAAAATTATTAAATTTGTCTAAATTATAATAAGTTATTAAGTAAATTTAATATATTAACCTCAATTTAATACTAATTTCTTAAAAAAACCATTAAATTAAAGTAATAATTATTAGTCATATATAAAAGGTAAACAATGAGTAATAAATTCTTGTTTCCATATTTATCCTTTGTATTTATATTTCCAAAATCTCTCAACCACTGTGGTTGGACAAAACATAAGAATTAAAGAGTAAAATTTAATTTGACATTTGAATATATTGAATTAAAGAATATAGTCAATTTACTCAATAATTTATTATAAATTTTATAAATTTTAATAGTTTTCTTAAGAGATGTAAAATTCTTAATGTAAAAAGTACTCCCTCTATTCCAAAATATATGTCGTTTAAGGTTCTTGCACAAGGATTAAGCAATCAAATAATTCTTTTAGATTGTAACAAACTCGAGAATAATTTGATCCAATTATTTTTTATCTCAAAATCAATAATTACCTATAAAAGTATTTATTATATATAATTTAACTAAGGGTGACATTGAAAAGATATCATTTATTACTTATTAAAATACTCAAAATAACTTATATTTTGAAATAAAATAATTACTCAAAAATTACTTGTATTATAAAACAGAAATAGCAAAGCTTAGGAAAAACAACAATGCGTGCCCCTAAAAAATCAAAATCTTTCGAAAATGGATGAAAACTTTAAATTAATTTTAGAACTTTTACAAGTTTTGAGGAGACCATGCCCCTCGAAAATCAAAATCTTTTATAATTTCTCGGTTAAATATGAATTACGATAAATTCAGTCCTTTTGAATTTACAAGTTAGCTATATTCTAGATTTTATGAAAAGAAAACTTAAACATGATCTTTCTAATTCATATTTGTGAGCCTTAAGTGGCTATCCAACAGTATTTAGGCACAGCTAATTTCTTCTTTTTTTTTTAAATCAACGGTATCTAGACTCCATCATTAATGACCGTTCAATTTGATTTATGGGTTAGTAACAACTAAGGTTTCGCCTTTTCCTGCAGCCGCGGCTAATCTCTTTTAATAAATGAATAAAATGAATGTTAATTTAAAACTTATTTACTAATTAAATAAAATTGAATTGAATTTTTTTTATTTTAATCATCCGATGTCTAAAATCCACTGGTACAACTAATCTAAATTTTCATCGAATAGATCTATAACAGAGGGCAAATCACCTCCTTCAAAGTGTTTAAAAGGACTCTATATACATGGCTCCAACTAATTGAGTTGAATTTTGATTAGCTAAAACTGATCAACTCATTTAATAAAAAAAATTCAATATGGTTAAAGCAATTAAAAACAATAAGAAATTATAATATAACTAAATTAATTTTTTTTTTTTTTAACTCTGTGAAATTCAAACCAAACATGCAGCTATAAGACAAAGGAAGTACCATTCTTACGTTATGAATTAGAAAAAGTAATCCGCTTGACGGTTGACGTTTCTGTGGGCGACGGCTGTCCATATCAGTTGTGATTGACTGTTTTGGTTGGAAAATCATTCTAAATTGGCGGCTCTTCATGGGCTAAATGAAATAATAATAAAAAAATTACAGTCAAAATTTTATAACGGTCGAATGACATTGTTTCTTCTACCTAAACTAAAAGGTCCTTAAATATAGTCCAAAATGGATATTGTTCTGTTATTGATAAAAAAATCTCCCTATGAAAAATAGGGATCGGAGTAAAAACTTTAGAAATACTATTCCAATGTTGTCATTGAAAGAGACTTCAAATTCTAAACCAACATTTTTAAAACTGAGCCGAAATGGTTTAACGGTACCGAAATTTGGTATAGTCTAATTTAATATATAAAATTAGCAGTGTAAAAACCAGATAAAATCGGTTTGTATTAAAAAAACTGAAGAGTCAGATTGACTTAGTCAAACTCGATTTTTAACTTTTTTTTTTTTTGCCCTCTTTACGTCTTTTTTCTTTCGTCTTTACATGTCCCCACTCATAATATGTTTCATTTATGTTCCATAATGCTTCTTATATTTGAAATTTCACATCCCAATTATTAAATGTGTCTAATTTCACATTTATGTTACTCTTAATTTAATACTAATTCTCTAAAAAACATAATTAAATTAACTAATAATTATTTGTATATACAAAGGATAAATATGTAAAACAGATTTATAAGTCCTTAAAACTATAAATGTGATAAGTATTTTGGAATAAATTATTTTTTCAAATGTGACAATTATTATGCACCAGAAGTAGTATAAAATTACCTAAAGACTTATATAAATAATTTAAAATGGTAGAGTTTTCTAGAAATTTTCTAGAAAAACTTAAAAAAAAAAGATGCATACGCTTGCTAATTCATCTTTGGACTCTTGTATGCTCTTTGTAGCATGTCTCTCTTGTTTACATTCTTACTACCGCCGCAACCCTAATTTTTTTCCTTTGATTCGCGATTGTGATTTTCCAAGGAACGAGGTCTTGATCCCTGTCCCTAACAGAGGATGAGCCGATACGGTTTGTAGTTAGTGGCCTGTCTGATCCAAATCCTTTAAAATATGAATTCTATATGGTGGGTATGTTCTTAACCCTAAAAACTATTAATTGCACTTTAATGATGAACATCACCAAACTATGGCACCCGCTAGGAGGGATTGGAATTTCAGACTTAGGTGCGAAATGATACCCATTTCGTTTTTACATTGAGGCAGATCTCGAACGTGTGTCAAAAGGTTCCCATGTGTAATATCCGGATTTTTGAAAACCGATATATTTCAATGAATAACTTTAGTTGGATCTTTTTCTAATTTTATTATGAGTTCAATTTTAAAAGTTTACCGAGTAATTAATTTTTTGATTTTAGAATTATTAATAATTATCTGTGCTTATTAAATTTTTATTATTTAATTATTAAAATCTTAATTAGTGATATTTTTAGTGAGTATTTGACAAAATAAATGAAATTATTAGATACTTTGATATTTATTATGTAACATCCTAGATGCAAAGAAAGTCTTGTACTTCAAATATTATGTAAATTAAGCAAATAAGTAATAAACGAATATTTTATAAAATATGTAAAACATTACTCAAATACAAGGAAGTAAAATTTGTAAGGTATTAAAATAATGAATATGGAAAATTCTAAATCAGTTATGGTATAATAACATAAATGTATAAAATTATATACATATATCTTAATCTAATAAAATAAGAAAAATTTAAAAATTAAAAGAATAAAACCCTAAATCAAATAAGTTTAAATAATAAAAATATGAAATGACATAAAATGACTTCTAGACTACAATTTAACTAAAATAACTTAAGGGAATAAAGGGAAATTTGATACTTAAGTAGCAGCCTAATGTTTTGTATAATACAATATATGATTCATCCTTCTGAATTAAGAAAATAGAGACAGGTATACTAGAGAAGAGATCATCTTTTCACATGTTCATATCTTCATTTTCAATCGTAGCTTTTCCATTTCATTTTTTTTCTTTCTAATATTTGCTAGAAGATACCAAGTGATTCATTCTCTAAATTAAGGAAAGGGAGATAGGTGTATTAGAGAAGAGATTATGTTTTCATTATTCACACCTTCATTTTTAAAAGTTGATTTCTCCCTTTAATATTTTAAAAGTTGGTTTCTTCTTTTTACAATTTTCTTTCAATCATTCTAGTAATTGCTAGAAATTAATCACCACAAAATACTAAGTGAATCATCCTCCAAATTAAGAAAAGAGAGATAAGTGTATTAGAGAAAATACCAAATTTTCTTTTGTTCACACCTCCATTTTCAACCTTAGCTTTCACATTTCATTTATTCATCTATAAATACCCAACTTGCCTAAAGTTTATTTATAAAAATATTATAAATATATAAGTATTCCAAGGAGGGATTAAACTAACAAGTGATAGGAAGGAAGAGAAAGAAACATAAAGAAGTAAAGAAAGGTATGAAATTCAAAAACTCTATCTTAGATTTTAAATTATATTTTTCTAAGTTTTAATTTTTATTTTGATGAATCAAATCTTAAAACTTATCTTCACAAAATTTTAATTAACCATTCAAGATGTAGAAATTGATTTGGATAGAAAGTAATTGCGCATGCAAAAGTTAGAAAATTTTACTTTTCTAAAACTGTCTCAATAAAAATGCTTAAATTCATTCATTGTATTTTCTTCAATTAAATATATAAACAAGCTTCAAAATTAATGAAATTTAACAAAAAAGCTAGGCCAAGATGTTGGCCATATTATGTTAGAAGGAGAAGTCCATAAAATTAAAGGAAAAAGATTTATGACTAAGTGAATACAGGTTGCTCAATGTAATGCTCTTAAAAGATTTCACCATAATGTTTAGACTATTTTACCATGTAAATAAATTTTAAAAATTGTGGAATTTTATAGAAAGGTAGGCTAAGATGTTAGAAAGGTTGTGTAAGAAAAAAAAGTCTAAATGATAAGAAAAATTCAAAATATTAATAAAATAAAGAAGACTACTCAATATAAGAAAGCTGAAAATTTTGATTCTATAATTAATTTATTTGAATAGGTTAATGAATTCCAAAATTTATGAAATTTAATATGTGAGTGCCTAAAAATATTAAGAACCACCTAGAAAAATTTTGAAATAATTGGATGTGAGAAGGTAAGTACTCAATTAAATAAACACAGACTGCTCATGTGCAAAAAATTTTATGTTTCACTAAACTTGTACTAAATTGAGCATATTAAAATATAATTGAATTAACTATGAACATGCGTATATAGTAAGTGAACATAAAGTTTAATAAGTATAATTTATACTCCCAATAGTTTAGATTTTAAATTTAATGAATAAAAATATTTAAGAACTTTGAATTTCAATAAAGAGCTGAAAATAAACTAAAAGTACAATATGTGTTTACATATGAATATAGGTCAAGGATTATTACAAATCATTTTGGAATTATAAGTGATCGAAATGACTTAGAGACTCGAAATCAAGGTGAGTTATGGAGTTAACCCCTTCTTATATATGTTTAAATTGTTTAATTCAATTTATGATTATTATAATGCTTGAAAGAATTTATTTAGTCATTTACTATCATTGATCTTGGAATTATTGAAATTATAATATGAAATCGTGAATCTGAGAACTTCACTGATCATTGTGTTTAATTTTGACTGTGTTATGCTATTATTTAAGCTAATGACAAAACTCAACCCTGATGGGGGTTATACCATCAGGCTATGTGCACATAAGTGAAAGTGAACACAATTAAAGAGATAAGTTACTGCTGAAATGTATATAGCAATATGTTTTCTTAAGTACTGTCTAAGTGAAAACAGTGATTTTCTGGAAAATTGTGATTTGTGAAATGTTGTCATTAGCTGAATTATCTGAGATATCTATATTAGATGAAAAAGTACAGAAATATACATAGTAATATATTTTCTTCAGTACTTTTAAATTATTATTTAATACATATTTGATATGATATTGATAATAAGAAGTTAGAATATTATAAATTTTATTTAATTGAAGTAGATCTGTAATGAGCCTTAATGATATATTAAATTTTAATAATTAATTTGTAAGCCATGTAAACATTTAAAATGTTTATATCAATTAAGGGGCACTATATCCTCACTGAGTTGACGTCTCATCAAAGTTTCTATTTTTCAGGTACAAGTTATTCAATTTAACAAATTCTTGATTTCTTTATTTCAACAAGAAGTAAGACAGCAATATAATTATGTATTAGAATTTATGTATTTAATGAATAACTCTAGTTGCTCCGTAGATATATGTAAAGAATATTAGTTGATTATGAATACAAAGTTCATCATCAAAGAAATTGTATGAGAGTAGGTTTGATTACTTAAGATTGTATAAAAAAAAATATTCTGAAAAATTAGTTGAACAACAGTAAAAAGTTTTTAGCTATCTAGGTATAAAGTATTAAGTATTTAGCAAATTACTTATTTATAATAAGATACAATCAAATGTGGGTTCTACGCACTACTCAGTGGCCTTAAGCTTACCTAGACTCTATGACCATCTCATCTCTATTTTCGGGGTGTGACACCATGACACTTCAATAACACTCTATTACTCCTGTACAGGCTTTCTAACGAAGACAACCCCCTGTTGGTTCCTCCCTGGCATACCAAGTTCTAGGTTCAAATTCACGACCTAACCAAGGGTTTTATGTCGAAAGCAATGGCAAAATCGTTAGGTGATTTCGTGGGCGAGTTTGTTGAATAAGATGCTAAGGTGTCTAATGTTATGGAACCTAGGTTTATGAGGATAAGAGTTCGAGTACATATCATACAACCACTTTGATGGTGAAAGAAGTTAATACGTCCCTCAGGAGACGTCTTTTACTGTGTTATTCCACTACGAGCGATTGACTATCTTTTGTTTCTTATGTGGCAAGCTTGGTCGCAATGATAGTTTTAGTGAAGAACGACTACGGAGAAAGAAGGAAGATATTAAGTTAGAATGGGGCAACAATATTCTTATGCCGTCTCGTCGACAGCAACAGCGAGTCAGTAGCTAGTTATGTGATATTCAAACCAATATTGTAGGAGACCAGGGGATGGGCCATGCAAAATTGAAAAATTCATGAATATAAAGACTCATTTCTTGGAGCCAAGGGGTATAGGCTGTGGAAGGGATACATGAATTTGCAGAGATACAGGATATTCATATGCGTGATGCAGAGAATGAAGGTATTATAAAAAAAGATGATGGCAAGAAAAGACCAGGGGAACTAACTAAATCAACACTATTATTTTTAGTATGTTACCCAAATAAACTCATCGGCTAGTCCTAGTAAACAAGACATCTGTAAGCAATGAAAACCATATGCTGGAATTATCAAGGGTGGTCAACCCCACACAGTTTGTGTGCTCAGGGAGCTTGTCTTGAGATAGAGATTGGATATTGTATTTTTGGTTGGAACCTTAGCTCAGGCTAGTAAGGTGGATTAGGTGTGACATCATTTGGGTTTTTCTGATAGCTTTATGGTGGATTGGTTGGGTCGGGAGGGGGGAGTCTTACGGTGCTTTGGAAAAATGGTATCAATGTTTTCATTATGGGGTTTTCATTAAACTTCATTAATTATCATGTTATTGTGGAGGGACATTTGGTACAAGTTACTTCTTTTTATGGGTTTCCTAAGCGCAGTCAACGAAGACAGTCATGGAATCTCCTTTGAGCTCTTGCTAATTAGGATTCACAGCCTTGGTTTTGTTTGGGGGACTTCAACGATGTAGTGAGCGGTGCAGAAAAGTATGGAGGTGAGCCTCAACCTCGTTACTTACTTTCCATAAGCTATTATGGATTGCGAACTGAGTGATGTTCCAAGTAATGTTCTGTTTATTATATGGTTTCAACAAAGGGGAAGTCATATTTCTATTAAGGAGAGGCTTGATAGGTGCATAGCTAATAGTGGGTGGAGCTCCCTTTTTTCAGATTCACAGGTTCAAGTGTTGAGCATTTCGATATTAAACCATAGGCCATTGCTGTTTCAAACGAGTATTAATTGGGTAGCAGGGGGTAGGAGTCGGTTTTAGTTTAACAATGCATGGTTAATAGAGGAGGATATTGAGAATGTTGTGCGTCAAGACTAGGAACATCAAGGCTCAACTTCGGTAGTAGAGAAAAATGCAGCTTGTGCATCGGCTTTTCAATGGTGTAGGCATCTAAATTCTCGAGATTGGAAATCGAAAGAGAGTGTTGTGTCAGTTGTTGGACGATGAGTTAGGCACATTATCGGGTGACCAGCTAAATCAAATTTGCATTGAGTGAAATGCGATTCTTGAGCAGGAAGAGCTGTGATACCAACAGCAAGCTAAGCTGAATTTGCTTCTTAAAGGCGACAAGAACACTCGTTTCTTCCATGCTCATCTGGGGGAGACAAAGGATTAATAAAATAGAAGGGTTGGGCTATTCCAGTGAGCAATAGTGTACGGATAAGTCTAATATTCATAATATGATTCAAACTTATTTTTCTCAACTTTATAAAAGTCATGAACAAGAGAAAAATCTAATTACACGACTTGCTAAGAGGACAGTTGTTGGCTCAAGTTCAATTTTATCTCAAGATTTTGATGATTATGCAAACCAAATAAATTTATATGCTATTATTGTGCTAAAGTTATTTTATATACAAATTATTGTTGGAGAATTATTAAAGAAATTATGTTCTTACTTCCAAGACTTTTATTTGAAGATCATAAAATTTACTGAAGAATTATTTTTTGTTAGTATTATATCAAGTCTTGGGCCATTAATGTTAGGATAAAGAGTAAAAAATATTATAATTGCAAATCTATTTTCTCTCTATCAAAAATTATTTTTACATGCTTTTGAATAAAAAATTACTAAGAGGAGATTACCTAAAACCATTGCCTTTCACATTTTCCCACTTAAAAGATTTCTGGAGTAAAACTTTTGAAGGCTATTAAATGAAATTTTGCAAAAAGCAATTTCTGATTTGACACAGCTAACATTTTGTGAACACAGCTGACTAGTTCTGATTAAAAGCTAAATGGTTTTCTGAAGTTAAACTCTTCAACTCTGTGCCTTATGTGAAGAGCCTCAACAGCTCATTAATGCAACCTATGCTGAGTTAATTTTTAAATTTACAAGTCAGAATTAATCATTACAATTTACAGCATAACCCACAAGTCATTTATAATGGGTTTATTTCTCTTTCTTATAAAATCTCTCATCTTTCTCAAAAGCTAATGTTGGAAAAGAGTAAAAGAGCCATTGTTCATATTTTATAATCTCTCTAAGTTCTCTCTCTTCCAACCATTTCATTTCTTTTCATCTTTATTCTTCAAGAGATATTTCACAAGTGAAAAGAAATCTGGCATCGACACTTTTTGAAGAACAGTTCTGCGTTTTAGTTTCTATTTTCAAATCTATTTTATGTTCTTTCTATCCTTATCATTGCATTTTTCTCTATCCATATAGATTGTTGTAATCTATTGCGAATTAGAGGATTTTGAACAAAAAAACTTTTCTTTGATAGCTTAGTTGAGAAGCCATGGTGTAAAAGGTTATCAATCGACCTTCTCTTTGTGTGAAATTTTAATATCTTGATTTGAGTTTTCTGTCCTCTACAAAATAGAAGGGGTAGAGGTTAGCGAGAACCTATGTAATCTAGTGGATTAATGTTAGATTTATAAGTTAAATCTATTTTCTTATAACTGTTAGTGTGTCTCTTACTCTTGAAAAGAGATAATATAGTGGAGGATCTCAACATGCGTCTTAGAGAATGGATGTAGTTGAGTTATTGCTGAACCACTATAAATCTCTGCGTTTATCTTCTTTTATTTTCTGAAGTTTTGCTTGATTATATTATGTTTGCATAACTATCAATATTTTAAGAAATACAAAGTTGTTTAAGGTTTTGTTTGTAAGCATGAATAAGTTTTATCTCTGTGGAACTTTAGAACTCTAGATTTCTATATTGTGATTATACCAAGTTCTAATATGTCCTTTTATATTCAATATAATTCACAATCGAGTTATAATCAGTTTTGTAATCCTGCATAAGCTTTGTGAAGTAGTTCTAAAGGTAAAAACTATTTTTCATAAAGTCTTTCTAATCTTGCATAAGTTTTATGAAGTAGTTCAAATGCAATAACCACTCTTCACAGAGTCTTTCTAATCTCACAATAGCTTTGTGCAATAGTTTTAAATATAATAACTATACTTCACAGAGAAGTTCTAATCCTGTGGAAGGCATGTGAAGCAGTTTTAAAAGTAATAACTATCTTTCACAAAGTCATTCTAATCTTATAATAACTTTGTGAGAAAGTTCTAAACTTGATAACTGATTCTCACAAATGCTTTCTAATTATGTTGCAACAGAATTCTGATTTGATATTTTAAAAGTCAAACTTTTAGAAAATCCAATTCAACCCCCCCCCCCTTGGGTTGTGCCATATATAAATGGGACCCACAATGGTAACGACAAAGGATAATAATTTTTTACTGGGGCCCTTTTCTGATGAGAAGTTCAAAGAATTTGTGTTCCAAATTAATCCTACCAAATGCCCTAGGCCGAATGGAACGAACTCAGCATTTTACCAATAATTTTGACATGTGGTGGGAAATGATATTTCGAATGCATGCAGACAATGGTTGGAGAGAGGTACTTTTCCCGACTTCTTAACCAATTATTTGATTGTACTTATTCACAAAATTACTAATCCAGAATTAGTTAAAGACTTTAGGCCTATAGCCTTATGTAACGTTATGAACAAAATCTTGTCTAAGACTTTGGCAAATAGACTTAAAAAATTCTTGCCTCAAGTTATTTCATATAGCCAACTGGCCTGTATTCTGAGTTGACATATTCAGGATAATAACTTTCTGGCTTTCAAAATCTTATAGAGTTTGAAAGGTAAGACTTGAGGAGGGGAGGGGCTATGTGCTTTAAAAATTGATATTTCTAAGGCTTATGATAAAGTGAAGTGGAATTTTCTACGGGATATGATGCTTAGGATGGTTTTCATGAGAAATGGGTTATACGGATGATGTTGTATGTGCCCATGGTGAAATATTCGGTGTTGCGTAACAAAGAATTAATGGGACCTATTACTCTAGGGAGGGGTTTACGTCAAGGGGATCCCATTTCTCCAAACTTTTTCCTCATGTGTGCAAAAGGGCTGTCTTTGATCTTTAAGGAGGCAAAAAATAGGGGGTGGGTTCATGGGAGTAGAGCGGGCATTAGGTGTCCTAGGGTGTCCCACCTTTTATTTGCTGATGATTTTTTGTTATTCTTCAAAGTAACCACCTAGGAGAGTAGTAAAATAAAAAATATGCTAGAGAGGTATGAGAAAGCATCATGACAGGTAATAAATTTTTAAAAGTCGAGTATGATGTTCAGTCTAAATGTCCCTATTGCCACACATAGGAGTATTAATAATGTTCTTGGGGGTTTCTACTTCACTAAATGATGAAATATTTAAGTCTTCCGTCTCTTGTGGGTAAGAGAAAGAAATAGATTTTCGCTCATTTGAAAGATAGGCTTTAGGCTAGAATTAATTCCTAGAATAATAAATTACTATCTCAAGTTGGGAAGGAAACTTAAATAAAATATGTGGCTCAGGCATTCCCTTCTTATTGTATGAGTTTGTTTCTTTTGCATCTCTCTCTATGTGTGAGTTCTAGAAAATTATAAATAATTATTAGTGGGATTCCAAATGGTGAAAGGGTAAGAGTATTTATTGGCTTTCCGAGGATAGAATGTAAGTAAAAGGGATGGTGGTATGGGCTCTAAACATCTCTATTTTTTTAATCTTGCTATGCTAGGCAAACAAGGGTGAAGATTGATTACTGAACCCAACACTTTTATTGCACGTACTCTCAAAGCTAAATATTATCCAAATGGGGACTTTTTAACATCTTCTCTAGGTAAATATCCTAGTTTTACTTGGAAGGGTGTCTTGTTGTCTAAGGATATTTTAAAACATGAAGTTATGTGGAGGGTGGGTAAAGCGGAGAAGATTTTAATACGTTTAGATCCTTGGATTCCGAAGGAGGACTCATTTATGGTGGAAGATGGTTTGCATTTTATTGATCCTATGTTGAGGGTTAAGGATGTTTTGAGTAGGGTTGATAAGAGTTAGGACTTTGATAAAATTGTAGAACTTTTTAGTGTTTAGGATGTGAGGGGCATTCTTAACATACCTTTGAGTTTAGGGTACATGAGGATCGTCTTATTTAGCATCTTGATAAGAAAGGGGTATATAGTGTGAAATTGGGATATTGCTTAGCTTTAAAGGTCTTAGGGAGGGGAGGGTTGTGTGAGTTATAACATTGAGGAGGGCCTTTAGGGGGATTCTTCCTACTAAAGTAAAACTTTATGAGAGAGGAGTAAATATGGAGAAGGGGTGTGCGAGTTGTAACTTTGAGGAGGACATAGACCATGTGCTGTTGGGTTATAATAAGGCTACGGAGGTGTGGAGAAGATGGGCAATTAATATCCCATAAAATATTACTGCTTTTATTAAATTTTTTTACAGGTTCTCGATACCCAAGACCCTCAGCAAATTCAGGAAGTAGTCTTCCTTACATAGGCACTATGGAGTATCCCAACCCTAGCTAATTGGTGTCATCCTTTCTTAGGGCTTCCTTGCATCCGACGGCTGCCAGTGCTTCATTGGTGGGGCAGTCTTCCACGAACATCATTTTCCAGGTTTTGTCGTAATATTTGAACAAGCTAAAGGCCAGTCTATTACTACTATCTCAGGGTTCCTTGACTCCTATAAGGATCGTTTCTTAGTTAAGTTGTTAGCCCTTCGAGCTTCTCTTATTTGGCTTCAACAGCATTTGCTCTCAACAGGATGTATTTATACGGACTACCAATCTATTCTTTATCTTTTGAATTCGGCTTCTTTGGACTTCTCTGACATTGATATTATTTTATGTGATCATAAGAGGTTATTAAACTTTAGGCCTCATGTGGCTCTTAGATGGATTAAAAGACAAGCCAACATTGGCTCATTCATTAGCTCAGGTATCCTATTCTTATGCTCATCTTAAGTTGTAGGATTTAATTCCACCATAGCTTATTACTTTTCTATGATTATTAATGCAAAGATTTTGCTTTGCTTTCAAAAAAACTACATAGATGCATACTAATTTTTTTTTTTTCTTTTGAAAAAACATACTCAATTTGTTCCACCTTAATAGCTATAATTTAGAATTTACCTTATTCCACTTTAGGTGCTCATTTAGGACTTTTAGAATATATTAAATATTTTTTCCAAGTTTACCCATATTTATTAGGTGGTTTATAGTAAATTTAAATAGGGAGCTTTTGATTTTAAGAAAGCAATTTGAATATTCTACCAAAAATTTTTAGAAAATCGATGTATTTCAATTATTTTCTTAATTATTATGAAAAGATTAATATAGCTATTAAAGCGGAATGGAGGAATAATAAACACATTTATGGCTTTAATACATACTATAGATTTTTACAATAGTTATCATTTTAGTTAATTAATAAATTTTTAGTTTTCTCTAATTATTAATAATATAACTAATATTAATTATATTAATATTTATGAAAAGTAAACTACTTTTATTTTACTTTATTTATTTATTTATTTAGTAAAAAATAAAAAATATTAATTACTTTGAAAATGATAATAGTAATTTTAAAGTTAAATTAATATATCATAATAAGTGCTTAACTTCATGCATTGTATCTCGTTACATAGTAAAAAGAATCTTAATATTTTAATAATTTTCACTTTTCAATATTAAAATAAAATATTTTGAAAAGAAAAAATTGTTAAAATTCAAATTAGAGATTAAATGATATAAAATTATTTATTTATGTATAATATTAATTTCAATGTAGAAAAATTCTTTATAATTTAATAAAAATATTATATATATTATGATTTGAAAATAATTTTACTATTTAATTATATTATTATTATTTTGTTATAAGATTGTCCATCAATATACTTAATTTTATATTTTAAAGTGTTATGAATTGTGGTATAGAACTATAAGCCAACAAACTATTTTAATATTTGATAATTTTTGCATAAGTATTGCTAAATAATTATAAACTCAAAGTTAAAAATTCTATTTGAAACTCAAAAATTTGGTCCAACTACAAGCCAATAATGATGTCTTTTGATGTCTGGTACAATTTTAAAAACATTGCTCAAAAGTCAAAACAACTATTAACTACAATTCAAGTTCATGGAAAGCAACCCAAAATCGGTATAAATAGGGGTGTGTAAAAGCACCTATCATACTAAATTAATTCATTTTGGTTTGGTTCGATCAACTTATTTAAGAGAATTTTGATTTGTTGGGTGGTTGGTTTGACCAGATTCATTGTTTGATTCAAGTCAATTTTCATACAAATAACCGGTTGCATTTAAAAACGAATCGAGATAATAAAATCGATTGAAACCGACCAAACCGAATGTTCACTTTGATCAAGTTTAATTTGTCATTTGGAATTGTTTATTTTTTGTATTGATTTAGCTCGATTGAATCGATTTGACCATTTGCTCATCCTAAGTATAGAAATAATTTGTTCTTTTATGGAAAAAAAATTCGGTTCCCAAGTCTATAGCAAAACTAACACTTTAGTATTTGTATATTTAAAAACTAACTGATTCTGATTGAATGAAATGAATTTCACACTTTCATTAATCTGCATCAAGTGTTTATATACAAAGAAGAGTAGCGGGAAAAAGGGAAACTATTATCTAACTAATGGGCTTATTGTTGTAACTGACTAACTAAAGAATAATTTACAGTTGTACAAATTTGATGTATAAATTAATTGCTTCATTTTATGTTAGCAAGAGTAGCTTCGGTTAATACCCCCCCGCAAGCTGGAGAATGAATATTGACCATTCCCAGCTTGAGAATAAGAGCATGAAAAGCAGGTGTAGGAAGAGCTTTAGTAAAAATATATGCAAGTTGAGCTGATGAGGAGATGGGTAAAAGATGTATAAGACCAGAATGGAGCTTTTCCCTCACAATGTGACAATCAAGTTCGATGTGTTTGGTCCTTTCATGAAAGGTGGGATTGGCAGCAATGTGCAGGGTAGATAGATTGTCACAATAAAGACTTGCTGGTTGAGGATGAGAAATAAAGAGGTCATTTAAGAGATACTTGAGCCATTGAATCTCACAAGTAACAGCAGTAAGAGCTCTGTATTCAGCTTTAGAGGATGATCTAGAAACAGTAGTTTGTTTCTTAGATTTCTAGCTAATCAAAGAGTTTCCAAGGTAAACACTAAAGCCAGAAATAGATCTCCTAGTGTCAATGCAACCACCCCAATCTAAATCACTTAATGCTTTCAAATGAATTGAAGAATTTGAGGGAAAGAACAACCCTTTACCAGGTTTAGATTTGATATATCTCAAGATTCTATGGAGAGCTTGTAAGTGAATGTTGGTTGGTTTGGAAAGAAATTGACCAAGTTGGTTTACTACAAAGGTAAGGACAGGTCTAGTAGTTGTAAGGTATAGGAGTTTGCCCACTAGTTTCCTGTAAAGAGAGGAGTCAGGTAATAGATCACCTGAAATGGAGCTTAGTTTAAGATGAGTATCCATAGGAGTGGAGGCAGGTTTTGACGCAAGATATCCAGTATCAGCAAGGTGTTCTAGAGCATACTTGCATTGACATAAAGAGATTCCATCTTTTGATCTTGCAACTTCTAACCCAAGAAAGAATTTCAAAGCTCCCAAATCTTTTATTTTGAAAAGATGATCAAGATGAGTTTTAACAAATGCAATTTCAAAAGCATCATTACCTGCTAATAAGACGTCATCAACATAGACCAGTAACATTGTGAAGGAAGCATAATGTTTCTTAATAAACATAGAGTGATCACTGGAAGATTGGATGTAACCAAACTAAAGTAAGGCCTCAAATAGCTTTGAAAACCACTGTCTACTTGCTTACTTCAAACCATAGAGGGACTTTTGCAAGAGACAGACCGCATTTTTTTAGAGAGGGGCAATCCTGGAGGGGGTGTCATATATACTTCTTCTGTGAGATCTCCATGCAAAAAGGCATTATTCACATCCAATTAGTGAATATGCCAAGAATTTATAGAAGCTAGAGCCAATAAAAGTCGTATTGTTGTCATCTTAACCACTGGGGAAAAGGTATCCAAGTAGTCTATACCCTCAATCTGTGTATAGCCTTTAGCCACAAGCCTGGCTTTATACCTCTCAATTGAGCCATCTGACTTGTATTTTATTCGATATACCCATTTGCAACCTATGGGGGTTTTGCCTGCAGGTAATTCAACTAGTTTCCATGATTTTGTTTTCTCAAGTGCCTCTAGTTCTGCAACCATAGCTGTTTTCCATTTATCATCTATGCTTGCTTGTAAAAAATTCTTAGGTTCAAATCCAGCAATAGTGTTAAGAACAAAATGAGAGTATAAAGGGGATAAATTGTGATAAGAAATAATAGATGAGAGGGGATATTTTGTACCTAAGATTGATGATTTTGCTGAAACAAGGTTACAATGATAGTCTTGCAAATATTTAGGTGCAGTTATAATCCTATATGAGTGGCTGTGTGTAGTTGGAGCTGCAGAAATATCAGTGGGGGCTATGGACTGAGATAAGGGTGCACTTGTGGGAATGCTAGGGTTAATGTTTTCTAAAGGTAAGGGTAATGACGGAGCAATAGAGGTTGGATTAGTTGGGGAATGAAAGCACTCAGGTGTAGGGAAAGAAAATATTGTATCTTCATGGTGTAGTAATTCAGGCATGATATGTTGTTGAGGAGAATGTGAAAAAGGGAAATGAGTTTCATAGAATTTGACATTTCTAGAGAGAAATATTTCTCTAGAATTAGTGCGAGGTTTAAAGCCAAGGAAGATGCATTTTCTAGCTCTTGGTTGAAGCTTTGTTCGGTGTGCTATAAGGGTAGAAGCATAGAATAAGGATCCAAAAACCTTAAGATCATTGAAAAAAAGAAGTGACTTGTGCAGGATTTCAAAAGGACATTTTTCTCTAAGGAGGGGACTCATAAGTCTATTTATGAGGTGAATAGAATGAAGAACTGTAAAAGACAAAAAGATTTTAGAAGTTGAGATTGAAACATGAGAGCCCTAGTGACATTTAATATGTGTTTGTGTTTTCTTTTTGCTATTCCATTTTGCTGGGGGGGCTCTCTGTACATGTTATTTGGTGGATAATACCCTTTTTAGCATAGAATTCAAGCATTAAAAGTTCAGCACCATTGTCACTTTTAATAGATTGGACTGTGGTATTAAACTGATTTTCCACTAATTGAATAAAGGATTGCAATAAGGGTCTGGTTTCTCCTTTGTTTCTCATAAGGTAAATCCATGTATGCCTAGAATCACAGATGAAATAGAGAGAGGACCCCATATGTCAACATGAAGCAATCAAAAAATTGCAGAAGTAGTAGAAGTACTAATAGGAAATGCTAACTTTCTTTGTTTTGCAAATTAACATACATCACAAGGTTCATATGAATTACTGTTACAATGAATTGATGGAAAAACTTTATGCAGGGCAGTTATTCTAGAATTGGAAGGATGTCCTAATCTAAAATGCCATAAGTGAAGGGCAAAAATAATTTGCATTGTCGGAGTTGTGAATGTGAAGGCAGAAGCATGTTTGACATTGGTAGGTGAAAGAGGTGTTTGCAAGACATACAATGAATCCTTGATCTCAACTGAACCAATCATCCTCAAGGAAAGGGGATCTTG
The DNA here is from genome assembly GCA_947857235.1 of Jatropha podagrica. NCBI lineage: Eukaryota > Viridiplantae > Streptophyta > Magnoliopsida > Malpighiales > Euphorbiaceae > Jatropha > Jatropha podagrica. Next base: position 69,356 of record CANUEP010115758.1, on the reverse strand, counting down.
TATAAGACAGTAGTTTTTTTATAAGTGCAATAAGCAATGCAAAGTCTGAATAAGTTTTGTAATGGAAATGAGATTGAAACTGAAGTTGGGCACATATAAAACATCAAGAAGGGAAAAATCTGAAGTGAAATGTATAGTTCCTGAACAATGAGCAAAGACATATGTCTCATTTGGCAAATTCACTTTTATTGGTTTTATGCATTTGTAGGAAGTAAACAATGAAAGAGATGCACATATATGATCAGTTGCTCCTGTATCTAAAATCCATGAATTTGTTTTGGATACAGTAGCAAGAGTGAAATGGTTACCTGTAGAATTTGGTTGCTTTTGGTTTGAGTTACCTAGAGTAATTACTTCCTTCTGTTGTGACTGAGTAATGAGAGTAGGCTTGCTGGTTAAATGATTCACAGCACTTTGAGTTAATGGATTCTCTTGTATTAATGATAAGAGCTTTTGGTGTTTCTTAGGTGTGAAATAAATCAAGTCAGATGAAAAACCACTTTACAAAGACATATGCTGCATATAAAAAAGATTTGTATTTCCATTTTTGTCTGTGAAAAAGGCATTTGTAGAAGGATAAGCATTATTGTTTGCGTTTTTAAACTTGTACCCTGGTGGAAATCCATGTTTCCTATAGCAAGTGTCAACAGTGTGCCTTTATCTCCCACAGTAGGTGCAAACCTTCACATTTACAAGGCCAGAATATCCTCTTCCTCTATAAGAAACATATTGTCCTCTTCCTCCATGAGCATAACTTCTTATAACCCCCATCACTTCTTATTTGATTATTCCCAAAATTATTCTCATTCTTATCATTTTTATAGCTCTATTAACAAGCACCTTAAGTTCAAAAGATCCAGCTAACTGCCTTTCTTGTTGAATGACTAAGGAAAAGACCTTATTAATTGAAGGCAGGGGCTCAATAAGCATGATTTATGATTTTACTCCAACAAATTGCTCATTTAAACCTCTCAAAAACCAAACGATGTAATCATCTTCCATATAGATTTTGAAGGTTGAAATTGCTCCACAATTGCAACTTATTTCGCAAGAACAAATAGGTTTTGGCCTACAATTCAACAACTCATCCCACATTATCTTCAATTGTGTAAATTATTCAGTCACAGAGAGTTCACCTTGTTTGAAAGCATAAATCTCTTCTTGAAGATCAGAAATCCGTATGATGCAGCCTTGTGAGAAGCGATCTTTCAAGTTTATCCAAACATCAAAAGTAGTGTCTATCCACAGAATACTTTGAGCAATAGAGGGAGAAATAGATTTAGTGATCCAAGAAAGCACCATTGTATTGCATCTTTCCCATGTAGAGTGACAGCAATTTTCGAAAGTGCACAAAATCGCAACAACTAATAAAGAGTGAATAGAGCATCGTACCACGAAGATTGTATACCAAGTACCAAAATTATTTTAATCTATTATTATTTAAACGATAATAAAGAGGATATTTATAAAAGTAAAGGAAAATAAAATAGTAGAAAAGAATTCAAACAAAATATTTGATAAAAAGAAATCAAGGTTTAAAAGCTACTAGGGATATTGACTTCACTTAACTCTACCCAATTTATTTTATTAGTTTGTTAATCAATTTTAATTGTTCTTCATAGGGTATTTCCAAATCCGAGTAGGAAACTGATTTGAATTGGATTCCTTTCTAACTTTCATCAGGTTTGGGCTTGAGCAATGCTTAAGATGAGCCCTTTTAATATTTTCATGCAGCCTATGTATAGGTCATGCCCATGTCACAGATTTACACGGGCTGAACAACTAAATTCGACCCTCGATTTTCCAGTAGGTGCCACGGCCGTGGCACTGCATGGCCTGCCCGTGTACTTCCCTAGACTTTCAATTTCAGCCCCAACCTTCTTTGATGGGATCAAATCTATTTTACTTGGCACAACAATTGATCCATCAACAAAAACCAGCTTATTTGTGGAAGCCAAAGCCATTTTCATCGCTCTTGGCCAAGAGTGGTAATTCGATCCAGTAAGATAACTGACTAACTAAAGAATAATTTACAGTTGTACAAATTTGATTCATAAATTAATTGCTTCAGTTTCTGTTAGCATGAGTAGCTTTAATTAATACTAACTGCAAGGTGCTTTAATTATAACAGAACTAACACAAAAACCATGCCTAATTCCCGATATAGAACTGCTGTTTTTGGATCATAATGCAACTTCCTATCTCTTTTTTTTTCCTAGAGTCGCTACCCTCTTCCTCACCCTTATCATCACCATTTACTTCTCTATTGTCAAGATCATATGAGTTTGGATATGACTAATTATTACCTATCTTGCTCTTGAATCTATCATTGATGTTATCTTTTCCTCTAAAATCAAAGTCTGCACCAGCTTCACCAAGAGGCAGGTCTTAACAGTCCTCTGTTCAAGGAGCCATGAATGTTCTCTTCTATGGGCTAACTGTATCTCTTGCTTGCCTTAACTCTTCATCCACATCACTTCCATCAACTGTTTGATCTTCATCATCCTCATATGATAAAGCCTCATCATCATCATCTGAGTTTTGGCTACCCTCATTACCTTCAATGACTGAATCATTCCCATCAATATTATTATTTTATGCAATTGATTCATTTAATCCCTCTGTCCTATTATGAACCCTACTTGACTTGACCCGGACCCATCTACATTTGTGTTTTCTGCAATTCCATCATTAACTTCCTCACGCTTATTATCTATGCCATTGGAGTTTATGTTGTCATCAACTCTCTCTTTCTCTTCCCTATCTGCCAATCCATCATCAACACTATCCTCTAATAAAGTATTAACTCTAACACCCTTGTCAACGACAACCTCTTCTGCCTTATCCACATCATGTTCTACATATAAATCAAATGTACCGCATTACTCAGAATCTCACACTCTTCAAGCAAATTTTTGTTATTAGAATGCCATGCAAAGTTCTATGCCTCACTTTCTATGAATTATCTAAAAAATATTTTAAGGATATGGTTATAAGTGAAACCCTTAGCTATGGCCTCCAAGTGGACCAATGGCAGCTTGTCAGGGTCCATATTTTATTGCATAGTCATATGGCATAAAGGGATCAAACACAAAAGTCCCACATGAGTCCGTCTAAAATGGATTCTCTTCTCAAACATCTAGATTCCAATGCAAAAAGGGAGGAAAATATATTAGAATATTAATTGCTAACTCCAATACAGTACATTCTACAAGTCACCCTGAAAAGACCATATATGACACTGCCAATTTAGGATAGAAAAGATCCTAAATTTATACTAAAATATCAAAAAAAAACAAGAACTATAGCACACACCATTGCTAATCCATTAATGACAAAACCTGAAAAATACAAGAATAAAATCATCTCTTTATAAGGAAATAACAAGATAACATTACGTTAACATATAATAATAAAATATTTTAATTAAATAAATAAAACTCTTATATTAGCTCTAAACAGAAAATAATGAGGACTCTAATCACAATAATGAGGACTCTAATTATTCTCTACTAGTATTAATTAAGAAATCCTAAATTTACCCCAAATTCGGGCTAATCACAATATTAGTTATATGCCCTATGGCCAATTTGATTGGTTATATTTTGGATATAATATTTCATATAATAAATATTTAATTATTAATAAAATGCATTTATTTATCTTTCATATTCTATCGATTGAATCTTGGTAAAAGATAAAATCCATGAAACAATATTACTTTGCGAAATAAATTATAATGTGGTTATAATTATGAGTTTTATATTTGCATTAAAATAATGTTTCCAAATATTTCTGGTTGATGTTCTCCTCATCATTGGACGATGATTAGAGCTATTGAGACTGGTACATATTATGTTCTTTCCTTAGGGAAGCAGCTATTCTCATAAGCTGAGATATGTGTGATATCTAGAACTAATATGTAGATGCTTATTATTTAAACAAGTCCACTAAATTGACCTACATGAGAATTTCATATGGAGAGTTATCTGTGTCTATAGAATACTCAAGTGATTGTTGTGTAAGTGATCCTTTGACTTGAGATTACTAAGCTGTCTTATATAGGGATGACAATGTTTTGATTCTTTGTTCACATTATTCATTATATGAATAATAAGCAAGGATTAATTGGACATAGTAGGAACTGTATGAAATACTTGTGTAATCAAGAGAGGATTCATCACCCTAGATAAAATAGAAAAAATGTTCTAATTATTCTCTACTAGTATTAATTAAGAAATCCTTGCGCAAGGTGAAATGAAATTAGCAAATGAGATTTAAAATTTCATTCAACTGATCAATGGCTAAGGTTAAGAGAATTAACATGATTTCGTAAAGCAGACACACTCCATGCCTAATTACTAAATCGAAACATTAATGATGAAGGGATATTAATTACACTGATAAATCATGTATTGAAAGATTAAGTCAAACCACTTTGACTTTTCAGATATTTGGGTAGTCTTGACATGTTGCTAGAAAATATACTTCACCTTCAAATATTATTAGTTAATATTTGTTGCCAACATATTTGAAACCTAGAAGGTCATACACATAAAAATAGATATGAGAAAGTGAAAACGAGAAGTCGAATCAAGTATGACTTGATTACAAATATATTTTGTGGATTTAAGGATGAATTATAATTTATATTTGATTACAATTTTATCTAGATAATTAAGTATTAACTTAATTAATTTATGTCTAAAATTTATTAAGATAAATTTTAGATTAAATAAACCTAATGTTTCAATTATGATTTATTTATTTAAATAGTTAAATAAATAAATATAACTGATTAAATTGAAAATCCTAATAATATATATATTATGATTTATTTATTTAAATTGTTTAAATAAATAAATAGGCACATATATATTTAGTTATAATTTATTTATTTAAAAAGGTTTAAATAAATAATTATAATTAATTTATTTGTGACCTAGAATTTTTCTATATAAGGTTTAAAAAACATTATAGATTGTATGTGAGTTGAACGTGAGAATAAGAGTTGTTGCTCATAGGCACAAAACAAAACAAGGAGCCTACGATAGCTAGCAACATCTCTACGCTCTAACCTCTCAACCCTCTAAAAATAGTTTTAGAGTTTTTCGATTGTTCATTCGTGTGGATACTGCTAGAGGTTGGACGTTTGGACGGCTTGTGGTTTGTGACAACCTAACCCTGTAGATCGAAGTTTCGAAGAATCTGCAAAAGAGTATTTTTCTTAACTAATATTATTGTCTTATTCGTTTAAACGGATTCCTATTGATATAATTAATTTATTTTAATTATATTATTCCGCTGCGCATATTTGATATTGAAACTCAAGACACAATAATTCTCTCTCAAAATTTTAAAAGATTAATAATTGATGCGGTGAGCGTGGAACACACTTTCAACTTTTTCTTCAACCCTAGCTAGCATATAAAACATGTGTCTAATAAATAAATAAAAAAGAAAAAAAAAACATGTTTCTCTCTTAGTCAATGTGGTCTGAATGTGTAGTCTAGATCCAAAAACTTCCTTCTCCAACACCTTGATTCTAATGCGAAGAGGGTACTTTATCCTCTCTTAGAAAGATTGTTTACTGTGATTGAAAAAAAGAAGGTAATTGCTCGTAATTTTGGTGAAGTATACTCGGTCGTCTCAGCTAGCACGATAACCACTAATTGGAGGGGGGAAAACCGGCTAAATCAATACAAACCTTAACACTAACTATCAGTCCAATAGGATAGCACACGCGACATAAATAATGCAAACGTGTTTGAAAATAAAAACACAAATTAAGGGGCTTAATTAGGTCCTGCAAAGTTGAAGCTAACAAAAGAATTTTGAAAGTTTAGAGAAAAATTATGAATCATATCAGATAAATTCATAAATTATAAATAAGTTAAAACTAAAGATGTAATATACGGTAAAAAAAACAAGCTGCACAAAAGATGGTCGCACGAGTATAATATACCTAGGTGGGAATAAAAAACATTTGGTCTCCACGGCCCTCCACCCACGTAACGTGAGTCGTAACTGCCTCCTTCCCTGAAAGTTTCCTATACTACGCGCAACCCAAATATAATAAATAATGATTTGGCTACAATTGGTTGGCTGGTTGGATTTGAATTCCCAAAATAAATCAAGCTTAGACCAAAGAACATTGCCATTATTGACCGGTCTCAAATCTCTCTCTATATATAAACAAAGCACTCAGAACAAGAAATTTAAATAATCCATCAAAACATAAAAAACAAAAATCACTTTCTTTCCCTCTCTCTTGAAAAAATGGTAGTCCTTAATTTCACCCCATTAAAGATGGGACCTCCAACGTTTGTATCTCTTCCCCATCGGTCACCTTCTCAGCTTCCTTTCAAGGTATCTTGCAAGAAAAGTGAAGCAGAAAACGGTAAGGCCATTAAAAAACTACCTCCAGGACCAAAAAAGCTTCCTTTTATAGGAAACTTACACAATTTAGGAGGTTCACTACCACACCATGTTCTTAAAGACTTAGCCAATCAATATGGTCCCCTTATGCATCTACAACTAGGAGAAGTTCCTGCCGTAGTTGTTTCCTCGTCCAAAATGGCCCAAGAAGTTTTGAGAACGCAAGACCATGTTTTTGCTCAGCGGCCGGAACTTTTGGCTTCCAAGATCTTATCTTACAATAGTACAGATCTTGTTTTTGCCAAAGGAGAATATTGGAAACAAATGAGAAAATTTTGTTTCAATGAACTTTTGGGTGCTAAAAAGGTCAAGTCTTTGGCTCCTCTTCGCGAAGATGAGGTTTCGAATCTTCTGGAGTCGATCCGATCCGCCAGAGGATCGCCGGTCAATTTGACGGAAAAGATTTTCTGGATGACCAGTGTTATAGCCGTCAGAGCAGCTTTCGGGAATAAATGGGAGGACCAAAAGACAATTATTTCAATAGCTAGGGAATCTCTGTCTCTAGCTGGTGGTTTTGACTTGGCTGATTTATATCCTGAAAGAGAATTTCTTCATATAATTACGAATATGAAGCCAAGATTGGAAAAAATGCGTGTAAAATTGGATGGTGTCTTGGATAGGATTGTGAATGAACATAAAGAAAAATTGTTGAGCGGTCAAACTCAACCTGACAATGAAGTTTTAGTTGATGTTCTTCTTAGATTTCAGGAAACAGGCAATCTGCGGTGTCCTGTTACCATTGACAATGTTAAGGCTGTTATTTGGGTAAGTACGTCAGCTATGTCTATTCTTTTAAAGGTTTTAATCTTTTCAGAATTATACCGGAAAATTATAATAGAAGATAATAATAATATTTGTAATACAGGACATGTTTGTTGCTGGAACTGACACTTCATCTACAACAACAGAATGGGCTCTATCAGAAATGATCAGAAACCCAAAAGTGATGAAGAAGGCACAAGATGAGGTGAGACAGTCTGTTAAGGGGAAGACAACAATCGACGAAGAAGACATTCAAGATCTACCCTACTTAAAGCAAGTGATCAAAGAAACTTTAAGGTTACATCCCCCGGTACCCTTGTTACTTCCAAGGGAAAGTAACCAAGACTCTGAAATTGAAGGGTATTATATTCCTGAAAAGACAAAAGTCATCGTTAACGCATGGGCGATAGGGAGAGATCCAGCGAATTGGGAAGATCCTGAAAGTTTTATACCAGAGAGGTTCAGTGACAGCTCCATTGATTTTAAAGGGAACAATTTTACATATATTCCATTTGGCGCTGGAAAAAGGATTTGCCCAGGAATGATTTTTGGTCTGGCCAATGTTGAACTTCCTCTTGCTAAATTACTCTACCATTTTGATTTTGAACTCCCAGATGGAATCAGAAGTGAGGATTTAGACATGACAGAAGCTTTTGGCGCAACTGTCGGAAGAAAAAACCAATTGTCTGTGATTGCCACTCCTTATGTACCTTCAAATGATGAGAGCTCAAGCAAACACAAGGATGCTATGGAAGCTTTCAAGTAAAGGCAGAATCATAATTAGCTAATAGTAATAATCATAAAAATGTTATTCGTATAAAATGCTTACATACAGAGATTCCAGGGCCATATCTGTATATCTTGGAGATGTATTTTGTTACTTTTTTTGTTTGTTTCTTGCACCAACTGGATCACGGAAATAACATAGTTTATCCTGAAAAGTTTCAGTTCATTATTTATAGGGAATAAAAACTAATTGCTCTTTAAAACTTATAATTCGGGGAAAAAAATCCAAAAGACTTTTTTTTTTTTTTTTTTTTGCTCATTTGCTTCTGAAATTGTAATCTGTGCTAACTCATACTCAAACAATGCGAAAAAATCCAAAAGTCAATTGGTTTTTGTCTTTTCAGGACGACTTTTGTCTTTTCAGGAATATTAAAAGTAATAACTTGTTAATTGAAATTCCAATAAACATCCAATCTCTGAAATTAATTTAGATCAACTATATGATTTATTTATTTTTATTACTTTAATTAGATAATTTTGATTTTTAAGATAATTTTTCTCCTTGTGATTTTATATTTATCAATTTTTCTTTTGGCATATAAAAGCATCTCACTTTCAGTCGTCGTTCTGTTATTTCTATTGTCGCAACTGTTGAAACTATTGACTTTGAAATTATGTTAAAGAAAAATGTAAGAAAAGTCATGCTTTTCCAAGGTCGTAGACGAAAAGATTTGTTACTAGTAGCAATGTATGAAGCCAGATTTATTTTCTATTTATTTTTTAAAATAATGTAAACATCAGGTATAAATCTTGAAAGTTGACGTAAGAAGGAGAAAAAATGATAAACGCTTGTTGCAATTCTTTTTATTATTGATTTTTTTGGCATATCATGTTGACCAATCACTCCTATCAAAATAGAATTGGTGGAAGTATTTTTTTTTTTTTTTTCAATAACTAGGAGGTTTAATTCCTATTGAATCGTACAGTATAAATTTTTTACTCTCTCAGTAAAATAAGCTTTTCAGATACCGATTTGTATTATCTGAATTCTATGGCAAATTAACGAAGAGAAGAAAAGAATCCACAAGAAAACAAAATGGATAGATCTAGCAAAGTTGTAGAATCAGATGAATTTGGGTTAGGGTACATTTAGTTTGATTTATTTTGGGTTTGGCTCAATTTGGACGAATGGAGTTAATTATTGTATCGACTTACAAAGTAATTTCGGATTCATTTTATAGATTAGCAATCAAATCCGACAGGCAAGCAATATTAATATTTTGAAAATAATATTAATTGAATAATATTCGAAAATTAACTAAAAGTAAAGTAAATAAGTAATAATGAAGCACAATTAATATTAACAGGAAAGGTCTAAACTGAAAAAATTACTCCACTTTTGTGACTGTAATTTCACTTTAAACTCATCATGTCTTCCGACAACCTGATTGAATAATTAAAATATATTGTCACCTTAATTATAAAATTAATTGGGGTTTGACAATATATTAGTATTCAAGCGGATTTCACTTAATTAGGATGAGTTAGCTTAACCCAAGCCCCCCTAAAAATCATCAGAACTCACCGTTTTGGAGACCTCATTTCCCATTCTCTATTCTCCCTTCTCCTCTCTTCACATCGCTCTCATCTCCCTTCTCACTTCCTCTCTTTTCCCCCCTCACCATAAACCTCATTTACAAAGCCATCATGAAGTGTTTTGCTTTAGTTCGAGCTTCATCGCCTTTGAGGTTTCACATCAAAGTAAGATAAAATTTGAATTTAGAGTGCAATTGTGATAAAAAGTTTGGCATATAATTAAATAAGGTTGCCATAATCTGAATTCAGGGTGCAATTATAACATAGAGTTCAAATTGGAGTGTCTAGGAGATTAAAGTCATTCGTTTGAGATGCAATTGTTACATTTCACAAATTTGAGGGTATTATATATGTTTATTGTTCGCTTTGGCCCGCCCACATGATTTTATTCCTAGGTCAGAGCCTTACCTCTAAGGCCAAATGCGTCTTGTTAGTATAAGGTTGTCAATTCTGATGTATATCACTTCCATATTGTATTTGGCCGATGTGGAATTTACTTAGAGTAAGCTAACACCCCATCTAGTATTGATGTTACATTCCTTGAATTAAGCTAACTTTGTATAGGCATGGTTTGTACAACACTTTTGAGATTTTTAAAATGTTGAACATGAACTAGCCTTTGAACTGCTGTTTCGATTTAATTTCGATTTCGGTCATTTCTAATGTTGTTATGATCACGGTTTTCATCAATGTGTATTTTTTCAAAATAAAAAATAAAAATTCAATTCTAAACTGGTTTTTTTAAAAAAAAAATTAATGTGGATTTAAAAATATTGGTAAAAATAAACTAACTTTTAGAACTTTAATATTCATATAAGAAATAGAATTACTTAATTTTATAAAAAAAATCGAGTAAATTGTCATTTTATTTTATCTAAATGTTGTTAATTAGTAAATTATTAAAATTTTGAAAAATGTTTCAAACAATGTAATTAAAAAATTAAAAGGAAAAACCATTAAACTACCATTTGTATCAAATGATATAATTTTATATTAACTATTATATCATTTTAGATTTTTAACTTTTAAATAAAGTGCATTTAAAAAAACCGTTTAAGCAAAGTGTATCATTTAGTAAAAGATTATTAATCTTTCAAAAGTCTATAGAATATATAATATTTATAACTTTGAAAAGAAAAATAGAAAATTTTCAGTTCAGATTCAAAATTTAACATTTACATAAATCTTAACCGGCCTTAAACTGTAAATTTTGATTCAAACTTTCAATCGACGATTCTGATTCGATTCTAATTCATTTATAGTACGATTCGATTCTGATTTGAACTAAGCAGCGGGGCATGTTTACTTATATATCAAATGTGAGCTCCACACCCCCATTTTTAAATTACTCCATTTTTAAATATAATGATCAAATCTCTTGATTTTTGGTTATGTATGAATGATTTATAGCCACTCAACCACACCCTCGATTTATATGCACTTTTTTTATATTGGCTCTAGACCAATTTTAAAAAGTTCATTTCGAATTAAGTTTAATCAATTTCAAAACTTATCGATTCAAACCGAGTTCAATTTTATCGATTTAAATTTTTAGAGTGACAGGTTGAGGCTCGATTCAGCTGGGATTCAGCTGGTTTACGCGGTTGATTATGGACCTGGTTCGAAAAAAGTTAGAATAGAAATAAGATGGCATGGACCCACTCACACAATCTTTTGCTAAAGAGTGGAAAGTGATGATCAACTTTTGTTGGCCTCGTGCTTTCCACCCTCATCCCATCTTATCATACTTCCGATACAAACACGTCCATAGGAAAATCTCATTTCTTGCTACACAAACACAATCACTCCCTTCATTTTGATTCACATTTCCACTTCTCTGTCATTAAATGCTAATTCAATCCTCAATAAACCACGAACGATGATTTTCTCCCCTGTTGTATCATCTTCGTTACCTGCTCTTCTTCTCCCAAAAAAACATCCTTATCTTCGCTTCTCAAAACTGGGATTATCAATTCGCTCTTCTTCTTCTTCTTTATCGGTTTCAAACAAATCAAAATCGACTCAGTTCGATCTAAAGACTTATTGGACAACCCTCATAGCAGAGATAAACCAGAAGCTAGACCAGGCCATTCCGGTTCAGTTTCCACAGCAGATCTATGAGGCCATGAGATATTCAGCTCTCGCAAAGGGAGCCAAACGAGCCGCGCCGGTCATGTGCGTGGCCGCATGCGAGCTCTTCGGTGGTAACCGCCTCGCTGCCTTCCCGACTGCCTGTGCTCTTGAAATGGTTAATCATCTGTCCTTTCCTTGTATGTTATCCACTTTTTGAAATTTAATTTCAATTTTGGATCTTTATTACTGTTTAGGTAATTATTAAAACCGTTTAACGATATTACCAAGAACATAGATTGAATTTTGGTTTCCTCAATTCCTTCTCGAACTCTGTTTTGGGTAGGACCAATTACTAGTACAGATGATAAATTAGCTTTGCTTCGTGGAATTAGAGTTGTCTAGGTTCGATTGGGAGTTTGAAGCCCAGTTGGAATTTAACTGATAAAATAAATAAATACTAGCTTTAGGTTTAGTTCCCATTTGCTTGGTTATGATGAAAGTGGAAAACAATAATATATTTTTCTGGAATCTTTATATTTTATAAAGTTTTGGCTTGTTGATATGATTTAAATTTCATTCTAATAAACTGAATTGGTTCTAAAGAGTAATGCTTTTGTTTTAAATTGCTTTAAAAGTTCTAATTAAGTTGTATATTTCCCACATTAACAGTATTTAAATTGTTAACTGCTTAGCACTTTTAGGAAATTCAGCTCCATTGCTGTGGCGATCGAGTCTATTATACTCTGTTTTTGACAGGTTCATGCGGCTTCATTGATACATGATGACCTTCCCTGCATGGATGATGACCCATCACGCCGAGGCCAGCCCTCAAACCACACAGTTTATGGTGTTGACATGGCAATCCTTGCTGGAGATGCACTCTTCCCTCTTGGTTTCCGCCACATTGTCTCTAATACACCCTCAGATCTTGTTCCAGAGACACGCCTTCTCCGTGTGATTGCTGAGATTGCCCGAGCTGTGGGATCAACTGGAATGGCTGCCGGTCAGTTTGTTGATCTTGAGGGTGATATCAACTCTGTAGGGTTTGCTCAAGAGAAAAAATTTGGCGAAATGGGCGAGTGCTCTGCAGTGTGTGGAGGATTGTTGGGTGGTGCAGAAGATGATGAGATACAAAGATTGAGGAGGTATGGAAGAGCTGTTGGAGTATTGTATCAAGTGATTGATGATGTTTTAGAAGCAAAAATGATGACTAAAGAAGATGAGGAGAAGAGGAAGAGAGGGAAGAGCTTTGTCAGTTTATATGGGATTCAGAAGGCAATGGAGATAGCAGAAGAGCTGAAAACTAAAGCTAAAATGGAATTGGATGGTTTCGAGAATTATGGTGAGAGTGTGGTGCCACTATATAGCTTTGTAGATTATGCTGCTGACAGAGGTTTCAATGTTGGAGAATTGTGTTGATAGAAGAATTAGGTCCTTCCGTAATGGAAGAGAAATTTGGCTCCAGTATAGTTTATAGCTCGGATGGATAGCACGAATGTTTTGATGGGAATTTTCAAGTTTTAGGTATTCTTTTAGCTGTTGTTGAATGTTGGTTTTGCTCTCGAGGTTAAGTATTTGTATTTACGGTGCAAGAAGAACCAGGAAACAAAAAGCCAAGGAAACAAAAACACTCATTTGGTAATTTCCTTTTTTTTTAACTTAATAATTCATTGATAATGAGTATAAGTTAATTACGTCACAGTATTTCTATAGGAATAAAAATATAAATATAGAAAATTAAATCTTCCAGATAAAAAAATGATTTATTTTTTAATAGGACGATAAAAGAAACTTTCTATAATATGTTCTGAATATTGTTTTTTTGACAATTCGTTATAATTGACACTTATAGAATAATTTAATATATTAAATTTTAATGGAGAGGAACAAGTTGTACTATTAGGCTTTAATGGCGGTCGGTTTTAGAATTATGATCATATCTATAACAATGTTTGCTAAACTGGTAAATCCATATGATATTATTAGTTTTAATTATTTTTAGACCGAATATATCAAAATACTTTATACTTCACAGGTTTTTGCAATTTTATTTTATTTTGACATTTTTATTGATTTATTTCAATTTGTAACTTTTATGATAATAGCATCCAATTGCAATTAAAGATAGAATTTTACAAATAAAAAAAATTTCAAAATTTTTAAATCATCACATCACGCTTACAAAAATTTTAAAATAAAAATTCTATTAATCTCTCCAATTAATGTTGCATATATTAAATTTTAATTTCGGGTAAATATGCTAATTAATAATTAAGGACATAAAAATTTCTGTTACTTAAAAAAGAATCTCAAAATATGGCACAAAAATTTATTTAATGAAACATAATTTTTAATCTATTTTTACAATATATATTTGAAAGATGAAAAAAATCCTATTTGTTGCATTTTTAAATTGATAATATAGTCAAATTATTTTTCATTTAATAAATAAATAAATAAAATTTTAATTATTTTAATTGCAAATATCTCAAATATGATATTTTAAAATCTGTAAATGTGTCAGCAATTAGATATGAATATAATTTTATATTTAAAGGTCATTTAAAATTTTATTTTTATTATTAATTTTTTAGAAGAATGTTGGAAATAATTTTTATTTGTTATTCCATTATTAATTACAATTGAGGATATTATTACTACAAAGTTCAAAATTTGAGCAAAATTAATAAAAAAAATTCAAAATAAAGTAAGAATTGCAAAAATTTATAAAATTTGAAATATTCTATTACATTACGCAATTCTTATTATTTGGCATGTTTTTGCAATACCAATCTTTTTCCATGCACGTCGAGAGGATGAGAGCTTGTATAAGTATGACTTTTCTAATCCAAGTGGTACCTTTCAATAATGGGCATTCTTTCTGCTTTCGTCGACAATCTCTTCTCTTCTGCTCTATAATCTCTTCTCGTTTTTGCTAAGTTCATAAAGAAACTAAACACAAACTCGTAATTGGACTCCTTCAGAGCTGGTTGAGGCTGCCTAAAACATTGTTGCATAAAGCTAATGGCCAAAGAAGGAGAAAGAAGCTGAAATCTACACAGATGCTTCCTTATGACACACCCAATTCTCTTTTTATTTCAAATCCTTGGGAAATAAAATATGAATATCTTTTGTTTTATTATTCAATATTGCTTTATAACTTCATTGCTTTCTGTCCCATTAAAACGTTGAAAGTGAACTATTTGAGTTTAATGGAGTCATATGTATGATTGTATGTTGTTGATAAAAGTTTGTCTTATGTGCCAACTACCATTTTACAGGTGCCATGAGTGTTTATTAATCTGAGTTTTGATTAAATAATTATAAAAATGAGGAAATTGTAACTTTCTGTAGAGCTAATTTATTGTCAATAAATGATTAGTTACTAAGCAGGTCAGTCTCTTTCTTTTGCATTCTTTTTATTTTTTTATGTTTGTTGTGTATTTTCCGCTGTCATTCATGGTTAATACCTCATCTCCCTCGCACAACCTAGAGGATGGAACAAAAACTCTTGAAATATCAATAAAATACTATTTTTATAAGTATTTTTTATTTAACGCTGTTTGCGAAAATATTTTTTTTTATAACACCATTTTGAAAAAAGGGCAATAGTAATTGGGATTATAATGATTGAAATGATGCTACTTTTACTAATCATGTAGTGATCTAGTTGATTAGCTATGTGAAAAGGAAGAGATTATAATTATTTTTATCGATTTGATGAGTTAAAAAGAGAGGGCTACTCTTGTTGAATCCAAGGAGAAAGAAGATAACAAGAAATAATGATAGAGTAAGTTAGATAACACCACTCATTGAATAATTTAATAAATATTAATTTATTAAGAGAAAATAACATTTTATAATAAAATATATTTTATTTTTAGGTGGCTTTTTATCAAATTAAAATTTACAGACAAAAAATCAAACAATTAGTGTAATTTACCCTTAAAAAATGCATTTTTAAAATAGGTGATCCCAATTACTTAGCTCGATCCCTTCAAAAAGAAAAAAAAAAATCACTTTGCTCGGAAATTAATGGTGCTCGCGAGTAGTAATTTACCTATTTACCTTTTTATAAGTTTAGGATGAAGATCCACTTGCCAACATTAATGGACCCCACATTAATTTGCAATAGAATAAAAACGGCAACAAATTTGCATAATCTGAAATTTTTGCCGGACCGGGTCCAAGCCGTTCACAGAAAGAAATGGCGGGCAGCGAAGGAAGCGAAGCAGAAGAAGAAGAGAGCTTAGATCACTTACCAGCGGCTCTACTGGCCACCGTACTAACGAAGCTGGACATAGCCTCGATCTGCTCCGTCGCTTCCACATGCAAGATTTTCAGGGCCTGCGCTTCTCACATCCTCACGTTCATCCCTAACTTTCACCTTTCCGTAAGTTCGTATCCCAAAAGAGAAATCGTTTGCAATTCGAAAATCGACGGATTAATTCTTTTTAATTGATAAATCAAGCAGGATATTGCTTTGTCAGTTGATTTATTGAGGCATCTGTTACCTCCCAATCCCTACCTAAGCAGCTTGAAGGTCGATTGTGGTCGTCTTGATGATTCGGCAACCAATCTCTTGGTTCGGCCTTCATTACACGAGCTTTGCTTGCATAATTGTGCGGACTTTACTGGAAAGTTGCTTTCTGAGATTGGAGGAAAATGTGCGGATCTTAGGTAAACTTTCTATTTGGACCTATGTCTGGTTATTGAGCTTAAGTGGTAATCCGTAATTATGTTCCTTTTACTAGTGTTTTTGTATACGTAATTTTCCTTCAGATATCTCTACTTGGGTTCTGTTGCGGAAAAGAGAGGGCGAGCTATTCATATATCTGATTTGGAGGAGTTACTCAGTGGTTGCACACAATTAGAAGTAAGGGGTTAATTGCTAATTTAGTTTTAAAGATCGAGTTTAAGGAGCTGAAGTACTAGTCTAATAGTTCCCGTGCTGTTGAAACTGCTTCAATGTTTCTTTGGAATTTTGCAAAAACTGATTTGAAAGTGTAACAGTTCAAATATGTCCCAAATTTTTTATTGCCTTTGATCAAAAAGTTCAAGATAGTGTTTTTCTCAACAATAATTTTAGTGGCAATTTCTATAAGATATTTTAAGTGAAGGTTTGACATGGGATCATTTAATCTTGCGCCTGTTTGCTGGAATCAGCTTCTCTATAAGAAAATAAGACATAGGATTCTTCAATGGAAACCAGGTATTGATAACCTTCTCTGGTGCCAATTCAAAAGGCCATTCTGTTAGTATATCTGGCTATACCACCGTAGGCCTTGATACAAATACTGTTTTGCTAGCCCTTTGAAATTGTTCTAATGACCTTCTTAGGTTGTCCCATAAGAAGATTGATATCCTCTCCCTTTTCCTTACTCCCAAAGCTTTTAACTGGCGACATTATAGGGCAAATGACTAATCACTCAGCTATTTGCCCACTGGCATGGGCCATATATGCCCACAGATTTTCTGCAGCGGTGTTTGCTATAAGATGTACATGAAATATAATATCAAGTTTTTGACTCTATAAACGCAAAGTCATTTCAACAATGTTTGAACTCTTTACTCTGTGTTGATGTTTTATTTTCCTGTAATACTATTTTCTTAGAATTGGCCACTAAATAGCTGGTTTTGATGCATATTTTCATATTTAGTTCTTTTAACACATATGTTTGCGGAAGCAAATCAAGCTTCATTCTCTTGGCTTCTTGAATTCTTTTATATTGTTATGAAAACCATTTTTTAGTTACATGCGTACAGTTATAATTAAATCCCAGATTTGAGTATTACTCGAGTTATTTCAAGTTTACTTATAAAAAAGTTGTTAGTCCAGTTTATATTAGTCTTATATGCCTAGACATTGAATTTAACCTTGAAATAATTCCACACTAGATTTTTTTTTTTTTAAATGGCATTAGATAATGGACAAACAAGTGCAGAGTGAGAGTGGTGCGTCATAAATTCATGCACATTTATTTATTGCAGCCATGCGTAGTAGCTATTTTCCATAAAAGTTTGATTGCATCATATCTTCTATGAATCTCAAATACCAAGTATCATTGGCTTGTAGCCCATTTTTGCCCATCTGAACTTCATTTGACTTCCGGAAGCTTGCTTCATTCTTTATATACCTGGATAAATGAAAATGATAGCGATTTGCCTGCTTGGTATCCTTATTGGCCATCTTGTATAAGTGATGGTGCCTGTCTCTATTCAATTTTTCTTCTTTTAACTATTTCACAAACCAGATTTCACCTGGCATCTAAATATTTCATCTGTAGAATGTTTTCTTATCCTTGATACTTTATTTATGTTGCACATCTTACAATTTAAGCATGAAATTTTTCTGCTATTTAGAATCATCGAATGCTTGCTTTCTAATACTCTTTTTTCTTATGATAGGCATTGACATTGATGTTTGATGTCTCATTGTTTCTGCGCCATAATTTCGCTCGAGTTTGGGCTTTGGCTTCGGAAAAACTCACTTCCCTTGAGATTGGTTATGTTTCTTCAGTAATGCTGACTGAACTGCTCAGCCCCAGTGTTGGACCCCATCAATCACCAACCAAAATTAGACCATCCATTTTGCCTGGCATTCAGAAATTAAGCCTTTCTGTAGATTACATTACTGACACTATGGTTGGCACAATTTCAAGAGGGCTTATGTCTTTAACACATTTGGATCTTCGAGACACACCCCTCATAGAACCAAGAGTTACATTTGATCTCACCAACTATGGCCTTCAACAGATTAACCAGTACGGTAAACTGAAACACCTCTCTTTATTTCGAAGCCAGGAGTTCATGATTACATACTTCAGACGAGTTAATGATCTTGGGATCCTCTTAATGGCTGACAAGTGCGCAAACATGGAAAGTATATCTCTTGGTGGGTTTTGTCAAGTTACAGATACAGGGTTCAAAACTATCTTGCATTCTTGTTCCAGATTATACAAGCTTAGGGTGTCTCGTGGGATCCATTTAACTGATTTGGTTTTTCATGATATGTCTGCAACATCGCTCTGTTTGACTCATGTTAGCTTGAGATGGTGTAATCTTTTAACTAATCATGCAATAAAAAATTTGGTGTCAAACACTCATCTTAAAGTTCTTGACTTGAGAGATTGCAAACACCTTGGGGATGAAGCTCTCAAAGCCATTAGTATTCTCCCTGAGTTGAAGAATTTACTGATGGACGGATCTGATATAAGTGATTCAGGATTGTCATACTTAAGAGGGAGAGTTATTAGTTCATTAGTTTCATTGTCGGTGAGGGGTTGCAAGAGACTTACAGATAAATGCATCTCTGCTCTATTTGAAGGCTCTTATAAGCTAGAATTGCAGGATTTAGATATATCAAATCTTCCTCACCTCTCTGATAATGGAGTTCTTTCATTAGCAAAATGTCGAGTGCCAATCTCAGCACTTCGAATGCGACAATGTCCACTCATAGGTGATACTTCTGTCATGGCATTAGCCTCGATGCAGATTGATGAGGACAGAGGGCATGGGAGTAGCTTGCGCTTGTTGGATATTTACAACTGTGGCGGAATTACACAGCTTGCATTCCGCTGGTTAAGGAAACCCTACTTTCCGAAGTTGAGATGGTTGGGAGTTACAGGAAGTATAAATAGGGATATTATAGATGCATTAGGTAGGAATAGACCATTTTTACGTGTGGCAAGCCATGCTGAAGAGCTGGGGATTGACCAGTGGGATAACTCGGACAGTTTATACATGCATGACTATGATGAGCTAGACGAACTTGAACGATGGCTTCTGGAAGGAGAGGTTGAGAATGAGGATGAAGAGATGGTGGATGCTGAAATTAATCCATTGATGTTATAGTGATTTGCCACATGATTATGTATTGTACCTGTGCCTGTATCTATGACTATTTGTATATTTTATGATGATTGTGCTCTTTGTATCTATTTGTATATATGCTGCAACTCTATTACAATTTGGACTTCAGTTGGAGCTGAAACTTCGTTTCTTCCCCCTTTGTATGTTTTATTTTTCCTTGTTTCAAAATTTGAATGTTCCTCGTCTCTTGTAGGATATTCTTGATTTTGCTTAAGTATTTGTTTAGATCATAGGTTTATTTGCATTGAAGTACAGTATATTGTCTATAGACTATCATATTAAGCTGCGGTCACTGTCTGATTTTCTGGGAACCAGTTCATAAGATCAAACCGTTACCTGCTGTTGTTCATCTTCACTGTAATTCTGGATTCAAAGAAAGGCTCCCATCTTCTGTAACTCCCTGAAAAAGGGCTGGAGTGGTGTACGTCTTTCAGTTATCTAGTTATTGCATCTTTGTAATTTTTTTTCTTTTGAAATATAATTTCATCAATAAGATCAAAATTTAAAGCATTACAAATAATTGCTAGTGACATAACCGTACCCCTGTAAATCATGCATATATCTTACTATCATTAATCAAATCATGGCCAGTAATATTCTTTAAAATTCTTGATAAAATATATAATTTTTTCTAGATCTCCTCTATTTAGATCTTTTTTTTTTATTTTAAGAATTTATTGCATAATATATATATATATATATATATATATATATATATATGAAAGCTGAGACAAGGAAAAAATTCAACGCTCTCTCTTTGTAGAGCTTTCTATTTTTTTTTTAGAAAATTTTAAATTTTTTTTTACTTTTTCATGTCGTAATTAGACAACTTTTAATTTGTTGAATCTTATTTGTATATAATTATATCATCCTTAAAACACGATTTTTGTACAGTTTAAATTATACACTACTTAAAATCGAGTTATGATTAGATTAGATTTAGGGGGTGTATTAGACTAGGATTGTGTTAGATTTTAAAAGAATAATTAAGTTCCATTGAATTAATGGATTTTTTAAAATTTTCATAGATTCTATAAGAATTCTATATAGAGTTTTATAGAATTTGTAAGACTTTTTTTTATAGATTTTTATTGACTTTAATGGAATCACAATGATTTTTATATATTCAATCAAAGTTAATTTCAAGATCTAATTGAACAAATTAGATGAGTTTAGAGCCAAATGAAAAACTGAAAAACACAATTAAAAAGCAAAATGCATCATCTTCTCTAAAATTATTATTTTTTTCGTTAAAAACTTATCAACACCAACAGTGAAAGGCCTACAATGGCCAGCGTTGTCGACGGTCATTCCGCTTTCGTTAACCGCTATATTAAACGGATTCGTTAGTTGGTATCTTCTCTATTCTTAGTACAAAATGCATTTTAATTAAGTTTGAAATTTGGATAATTAAAAATTTGCAAGTACCTTACTCATTTAAGAGGTACTTTCAATGAGTTTTTGGAAGAATACAGATAGTGAATATTTAATCAGTTTCGGATATAATACTTAAATAGGTATTTAACCGGTTTAGAATGAATATTGATTGTATAATTTTAAACAAATACCTATATGGGTAGATTAAAATTCGATGGTATCCACTCCACTTTCATTCTATTAAGGAATATATTAGATAAAAAGTCTGTTAGATTTTAAAAATTTTTTGAAATCTTTGAGTTGGAGGATGGATTTATGAATGACTTTTTTATTCATATATAACAATCTAAAATCCAACGAATAAAAGTCCGAATTGAATATCACAAAATTTTAATAGACTCTGAATTCAAATTGAATACCATTGAAATTTTAAAATTTTTTAAAATCCAACCGATTCTTAATCATTACACCCTTCTTAAATTAAATACGAATTATACTATATGTATGTATAATACTACACGTTGACGTCTATCTTTCAAATTTTGAGTTTTTCCAAATTTTACTTATATATGATTGGATGTTAATATTTTTAAAAAAATTCATTTAGTAAAATATGCAATAACAGATCTATATTATGTAAATAAAACTTGTAAAATTTAAATATAAATACTTCCAATCAGAAGAGATGAAGCAAAATAAACCAACCCGGTAAATTCCATCCTCGGTGATCTCTCAACTTCTCCCTCTCTCTTTTTAAAGTACTTCTCCCAGAATTATTGCCACAAGTAAGCATGGAAAGGGATAGCAATAGAAGACGTGAGGGTCACAAATACAGGTAAAATGTTTGGCTACATCTGGTTGTTGAATTCGATTGTATGATGTGATGCATAGAGTATTCCGATTCTATATTCTGCTAAACAACTGTTTTATCTTTTTTTAACTGTAAAAAACATCCTTTTTTAAAGATCTTGAAAGACATTGAAATTGAGAAGATGAGATGGGTCTTGATACAACACTCTAATGATTGTTTCAATGATAATTAATTCAAAAGTTTTTAAATTATATAATTTAATGAAAAGTCATAGCATTTTATTACAAGATATTTAGTTAATGTTTTGATTTGAAAGTGGTGAAAGAAGAGTTCAATGTCAATAGAAACATCTTAATTTATTTATTGTAATCTTTAAAATTCATTCAAATTTATAATATATATTTCAATTTTAGATTTATAAAAAAATATCAATTATTTCTACTAGGTTAAATTTAAATGTAAAAAATAAAATCGGTATTTTTTAAATTTTAAATATTCATATCCATGACTAAATAAAAAGATTAATTACCGTTATAATTAAAAAAATTTCAATTTAAAATTACAAATTAAAACTTATTAAAATAATTCAATAATAATAATTACCAAATAATATGTAAATAACCGCGCGGAACTACTACTAGCATCTATATAAAAGTTGACCAAATAAAGTGTAATAGATTTGTAAAGTATACTTCCGATTCCAGTCCTTGTCAGTTTGTTGCATGGATATGCTATTTCTATTTATCGCTTTCTGCCACCAAGAAGTCTGAGGTAGGATTTTAACAAATTTTTCTTGCGGCGACCATCGTGAACAGGCAGTCATGATCCATTGGTAATATCTCACGACAGGCCTTTTCATTAATGGAGCTAAATAACCATCAAGCGGTGGAGAAAACAATAGTTATGCTTTTCTTCTTAGTCATAGGCTCTGTGTTCGGCTATTGTTCAGTAATATAATGTTTGGATTAATTTTTAAAAGTTACAATAGCTTTTTGTGAAAAGTTAATTCGTGTAACATTTAACTTTTAACATTTCTTGAAACGCTACTCAAACAGTTAACAGCTAAACGCTACTAAAACAATTAACAACTATCAAAATAATTAATTTTGAAACAGACCCATAGTATTTGAATGAAGAAGCATATCTAAGGGCCAAACTTTTTTATAATTTGTGCACTTGTCTAACTATACATATACATGATACTATCTAACTAATTCAATATTGTTTTATATTTACTTGACTAATATTATAAATATATATGATTATTATTATTTTGAGATTTTAAAATAAAAACATTTTCAACTGTATTTCAACATAATGTTACAAATTAAAAGTTTATCTAAGATAAGTCAATATGATAATTATTCAAATAATTTATTAATATCTGTGAACAAAGCGCCGAATTTCAATTAGTGTATACATAACTTCACTCATTGTGCATCAATAAAGGAACAAATCACACTATTAGATTTTATTAATGATCTAAACTCAAATATTATATATCGATTTAGTATCAAACTCAAAAGAAAGATCAAAATCACACGAAAGAAGTAACAAAAAAAAATATTAAATAAGAAAAAAAATTCTGGGTTTACTAAGTGAATAAATAACTAGAAATTAGGGGGCTAACGTTTATTAACAATGGCAGCAACAAACTAAATATTTAAGGTTAGCAAACTTTGTACTTATATCCCTTATTTGACCATAAGTATATTACTCGCCAACGGTCCACATGTTGTGTGGATTTTTTTTGTTATCACACATTATAATTTGTAATTTGTAATTTGTAATTTATAAAATGTATTTAGAACGTAATTTGTATAATTATGATACTTATAACAATTAGTTTTTACATGCGTTATATGTCGATTATATTCGATATTCGTATTTATTTAATTTTTTTAAGTTATTATTTATTTTTACTTATTATACATATTATTTTTGTCTTTTAATATTAAATATTGATTATAATTTTTATCTTATATTATTTAAATTTTTATAATATTAAACAAATGTCATATTAGATTAATGTGAATATAATAGTTAATTAATATGATGTGTATTTTCGTACTCGTTCAAATTTTTATGTTGTTGCTTACTTTTACTTGTTATTCTTACTCATTTTTATTTTTTAGCATTAAAAATTAATTATAATTTTCATTTTATATTATTTAGATTTTATAACGTTAAAATAAAATATCATATGAAACTAATGTGAATATAATAATTAATTAAATAAATAATAGAGATATATATAAATATAATAATAAAATATTATATTTTTTTTTAAATTAAAATTGCCAACTATTCGTCATCTCAAATAAATATATGTTTATTTGATTTAAAAATATATTTAAAAGTAAAAATTTAAAAATTTTCAAAGACTCAATTATATATATTCTATTTAAAAATTTATTTTTTAAAAATATATTCAACCAAATTATATAAACCTAAAGAAAAAATGATAATATAACAAGTACACTTTCTTTTCTTTTTTTATATTTCTTCTAATAAAATATTTTAAATTATGATGAAAATCAGAATCAAATATTTAAAAAAATAAAATATAAAAATTTTCAAATATCTCATTATGATATAGATTTATTAAAAATAAATTTAAAAAAGATGAAACTTAAAATTTTAAAAATGTTTAATATATATATATATATATATATATATATATATATATATATAATAATTTTAATATATTATATTCAATCAATTAATAAAATAAAAATTTCTAATTGATCATGATTAAAGTTATTTTACGATATTCAAATTTCATAAAAAGTGCTATCGAAAATCTCGTAATTCCCCTTTATTCACATATTTATATTAAAAAATAATTTTAATAAATTATATCTAATCAACTGATGAAATACAATTCTATAATTGATCATGACTAACGCGATTTTAAAATATTCAAATTTCATTCAAGGTATTATTGAAATTTTCATTATTCTTTCTTATACTCACATTTATATATAATTATTTTTTTGTGACGTGTGTTGCACGTTGACAATACTCGTTATATTCTTATTTTTTATACTCTTTAATTTTTTATCTATATAATATTAAAACATAAGTTTTTATTTAGATTAAATAAATACAAGTTATCACACCCCAAATTTTAGTGGTGCAACGATCCTAGGGCCTAGGTAGGCTTAAGGCCACAGAGCACCTCGTAAAACCCATAATATATACATTACTTATCTTGAATATTTGCTTAAGTGGGTCATAATCAATTATTTATTAAATTCCCAGGATCATTGAGAATATTCTTCCTCACATTCTGTATAGATACATATTATTCTCTCAACAATGTTAAAATAATACTTACACACATCCAACACTAATATCATCCACAAAGATTCTATGGAGCAACTAGAGATTATATAATTTAACAATAATATTTACATTGATCCCAGGCTTCTTGTTGGAAGAAGGAATCAAGAAGCTGACTAACCAAGATCACCTCTACCTGAAACCACAAACGCTTAAATGATCCATCAACTCAATGAGATTATAGTGTCATATAGGTAATGTGTACAATGAATAAGTATTTCAAGGTTCAACCTTTATAGCAATACCATATGGTAGTACTATTATTAGCTCATAAAAAATAAATTTATATAAAAGGATTCATAGTAATAGGATCAATATTACAAATGAGATATCAAAAGGGTTTCATAGTAATCAGATCATTATCACAAATGAAATATTAATAGGGATCCACAATATTCGGATCAATGTCACAAATGAGATATCACTAATATGACAGATAATTACATATATAACACTGAATAAAACATATCACTATATATATTTCAGTGCTATCACACATTTCACATATTAGGGCAGTAACTTCTCCCTTTTATCACAAATTTCTATGTACACGTAACCTGATGGTTTAGCTTCCATCAAGACTAGGATTCTGTCATATTGGTTAACAAATGACTTGGTACAAACAAAATAGGCATAGAGGCCACATAGGTTTTAGAATTCATAATTTCAATATTTCAATAAACAAATAGTTTCAATACGAGCAATGGTATGTATTTAATCAAAGGTTCCAATACAATAAGAAAATGATAGACAGTATAACTCACCTTAAAAATGAGAATTTGATTCCTCTCGATCACATATAATTTCAAAATGATTCCGTAGTAATCCTCGACTTATATTCACATTTAAACATATATCCACTTTTAGTTTGCTTCTAGTTCTTTATTGACATTCAAGATTTCTTAATATTTTTATTTACTAAATTTAAAATCTAAATTTTAAAGGACAAAAATTATACATATTAAACTTTATATTCATTTACTATGTACTCATATTCATAGATAATTCACTCATATTTTAATATTCTCAATTTAGTGCAAATCTAATGAAAAATAGAATTTTCTGCACATGAGCAGTATGTATTTATTTAATTAAATATTTATCTTCTCACATCCATTTATTCCGAAATTTTATCAGGTAGTTCTTAACATCTCAAGGTACTCCCATATTAAATTTCATGAATTTTGGAGTTTATTAACCTATTTAAATAAATTAATTATTGAACCAAAATTTTCAGCTTTAAAATATTGAGTAGTCTCCTTCATTTTATTAATATTTTTAATTTCCTTCATTATTTAGACTTTTCCTTCTAACACAACCTTACTAACATTTTAGATTATCTTTCTGAAAAATTTCATAAATTTTGAAATTCATTTACATATTTAATTGAACAAAATATAGTAGTTGAATTTAAGCAGTCTCATTAGGGCAATTTAGAAAATAATAAAATTTTTTTAGCTTTTACATGTTTAATTACTTCCTATCCAAAATAATTTCTACTTATGAATGGTTACTTAATAGGTTATAAAGATAAATTATAAACTTTAATTCATCAAAATAAAGATGAAAACTTATGAAATATAATTTAAAATCTAAGATAGAATTTTTAGATTTCATGCCTTTCTTTGCTTCCTTATGATTTTATCTTCCTTCCTATTACTTGTTGGTTAATCCCTCCTTAGAACACTTGTATATTTATAATATTTTGTGGTAAATGATTTTAAGAAAGTAGGGTATTTATAGAGAAATAAATGAAATGGGAATACTAAGTGTGAAATTAATATGTAAAATAAAGAAATTATGGTATTTTTTTTAATACACTTGTCTTTCCTTTTTCTTAATTTAGATTATGAGTCACTTGGTATTTTATGATAATTGATTTCTAATAATTATTAGATTGATTGAAAGAAAAATGTGAAAGGAATAAATTATTGTGAAAGGGAGAAAATCAAATATGAACGAAGGTGTGAATCAATGAAAATATAATCTTTTCTTAAATACATATGTCTACCTTTCATTAATTAGAGATTGAATTATTTGCTATCTTCTAACAAATAATGAATAAAAGAAAATGAAATGGAAAAACTACGTCTGAAATGAAAATATGAACAGATGACAAAATAATTACTTTTTCAATACACTGATTTTCATAATTTAAAAGGATGAACTATGTGATATGCACATATTAAGCTATCAATTGTATGAATGAAATTTCCCTTTTATCCCATTTAGTCACTTTGGTTAATTAAGTAGTAGTCTAGGTGTCATTTTTTGTCATTTCATATTTTTATTACTTAAACTTATTTGATTTAGAGTTTTATTCTTTTAAATTCTTGAATTTTCGTATTAAGATATATGTATATATGCATTTATATTATTACACTTATAATAGTTTTAGGATCTCCTATATTCCTTGCAAATATTATTTTTTTGCATTTCAAATGGGTTTCATATTTTGTAAAATACTCCTTTATTATTTATTTACTTAATTCACACAATATTTAGAATATAATACTTTATTTAAAAATTAGGGTATTACACAAGTGGTTAATTTGTATTAGACGGTATCTTATAAGCTATGTGTAATGTTATTTCTTATGTTTTTGTTTCTACTCTTATACAATGCAATGATCTCAAAATGAATCTCAATCTAATCCTTATACCTACAACTTCAGTCCCTAATTTATAAATACAGATTCTTAAAACCCTAATAAATGCTCAAATAGAAAATTAAGTTATCACTCAATTCTCAATCATTGCCCTCAATCCCAAATCAATATCTGTATATAGCTATAATGAAAATTAACAATAAATTTTTTTTATTGGTAGGTAAAAGAAAAGAAATAAGAAGATAATCTGAATTAATAATGGTAATCATTTTGGCCAGTGCATTAAAGAAAAAAATATATGAATAGACACACAAACTCTTGAAACCCAAAAAATATCCCAAAATAGAAATATATAGTTCAAATTTTTTTAATTCAATAAACACTATTTTTTCAAGCCAAATATATTTAGGATATAAAATAAAAAATATCAAGAAAACTAAAAATGTTTAATCAAGGGTCATCTATTTATACAAGGAGATATAAATTTCTTACTAAATTCAAGTGATTGTGGTTACAAAAAATTTAATAATGAAAAAAAAAATAAATAATAAATTTTTATTAAGAATAAAATTCTTTTAAGAACTCAACATATAATAAGAAATAAGTTATATTAAAAAAAATTATCAATTTAAATTTCAAAAATAACTCTAAAAATACTATAATTTAATTAAATTTGAATTTGGTGGAAAAAAAGTCAAGTCAATAAATGAAAATTACAAAGCAAATCATGTTAGAATCCAGTATTGGTAAGTTAATGGGTTTATTTAAGTATTTTATTTTTTTATTGTTCTAAGTTGTAAACTTAAAATGAATTAATTAATTAATTAAGTAATAAAAAATATATTACATAAAAAATTCATTATATCATCTCTAAAGAAACATTGTATCTTTCTTCATTAAATAGCCCTAAACAAAATAATAAGTGGGTTATATTCCCCGATGCTAACATTAATTATTTCTCTTTTATTTTTTTTAGTTATATATATATTTGCATCTTAAAAAAAATTCAATGTTTCATTTAGTTATATATATTGCATTTTTAAACACTTCATTAATGCCCACACGATTATATGTGGAAGAAGGATGACATCATTATATGTATATAAATCATTTAAAATATTTTAGTATTGGATTCCATTGTTAAATCATTTATCTCTTCAATAGATTTTAGACATAAATCAATTATACTCCTCTATTAATCGAGTTAGATGATCAATACGAATTAAGTTCGATAAATATGTATTTATTCAATTTGATCCACTCAAATCAATAATTTCGTAAAATTTAAAAATAAAAAATAAAAAAAGTGACACATAAAGAAATCAATCATAAATTCAATCTTTACAACCCTGTCAAGTAATCCGTGAAAATGCGAAAACTTGCCAAGTTGATATCTTTAGTTTTTTGAACTTGTCACAAATCTTTACCTTTGTTCATTTATCTCATAATGAGCAATTGATTTAAGAAATTAGTTACACTTGACATGTGAGGAATTTTCCATAATAAGTAATTTATTTGTAAATAAAAAAATATTCATATAGACAAGAAATTTTCTAAAAAATACTTAGTATATTTATTTTTTATATAAATTTTTATTATTAAACGTTAATATCTCTTTTCAATATAGAATAAATTTTTGTTTGATTTATTGGAAGGTCAAATCAAATATAAATTTCTAAACTGATCTTATTGCCCGTGTCCGTGTCCACATCCAATTCTAACTTAGACCGTAAAGCCAAATGGAAACAACCGCAGGTCTTCCTCCAGACCCCTCTGACAACCCTCACGACGTCGTCTCCGATGATTCCTCACCGGAAACCGACCTCACCTCATCTCCTACCCAACCCGAAAACCACATTAATGATCCCCAAAATTTTCCAGAAAATCACCTCCCACATTCTTCTGAAACCCAATCTCCACCACCCAATACAACACTCGACGCCGCCGTTTCGGACTCTCAAGACGATTCCTCTGAACCAATCCCTGAAGACACGCTCGATGAACAACCTCCAAACCCTAATTCGACAGACCCCGCTCCTCCGCCAAAAAGGCGCCGCCGTAGGAAGCGGTTCTTCACTGAAATCAACGGCCATCCATCTTTCCGCCGCCACAAGGTAGCTGGAGGTTTGTCCAAAGAAGTCGACGTCGAAGCATTGATTGCAATATCTGTAGGTTTTCCCGTTGATTCGCTAACTGAAGAAGAAATTGAAGCCAATGTGGTAGCCACAATTGGTGGCACTGAGCAAGCCAACTATATTGTTGTAAGAAACCATATTCTTGCTCTTTGGAGATCAAATGTCGACGTTTGGCTTACTCCTGATCACGCCCTCCAGTCAATTCGAGCCGAGCACAAACTCCTTGTTGACGCTGCTTATAACTTTCTACTAGAACATGGCTACATTAATTTTGGGCTCGCGCCGGCCATTAAAGAGGCGCAAATGGCAAAACATGAGCGAGCTGAGAAAGCCAATGTGGTTGTTATAGGTGCGGGTCTTGCTGGACTAGTTGCGGCAAGACAGTTAATAGGTATGGGTTTTAAAGTTGTCGTTTTGGAAGGTAGGGCACGACCAGGCGGTCGTGTAAAAACAAGGATGATGAAGGGCGAGGGAGTGGTGGCAGCAGCTGATGTGGGTGGTAGTGTTCTTACTGGAATAAATGGCAACCCACTTGGAGTTCTTGCAAGGCAATTGGGTTTACCTCTTCATAAGGTGAGAGACATTTGTCCTTTGTATTTACCAGACGGGAAGACAGTAGATTCAGAGATTGATTCTAGAGTAGAGGTTTCATTCAATAAGTTGTTAGACAGAGTTTGTAAGCTTAGGCAGGCTATGATTGAGGAAGTTAAATCTGTCGATGTTAACTTAGGGACTGCACTCGAAGCTTTTAGACATGCTTATAAGGTGGCTGAGGGGCCACAAGAGAGAATGCTATTGAATTGGCATCTTGCAAATTTAGAATATGCAAATGCTTCACTGATGTCTAATTTGTCTATGGCATATTGGGATCAGGACGATCCATATGAGATGGGAGGTGACCATTGTTTTATTCCTGGAGGTAATGATACTTTTATTAGAGAGCTTGCCAAAGACCTTCCTATTTTCTATGGGAGGACTGTAGAGAGTATTAGGTATGGAGTCGATGGGGTTATCATTTATGCTAGTGGGCAGGAGTTTCGTGGTGACATGGCCCTATGTACAGTGCCATTAGGTGTGCTTAAGAAGGGATCAATTGAATTTGTCCCTGAGCTTCCCCAAAGAAAGAAAGATGCTGTTCAGAGATTAGGATATGGGCTGCTAAATAAGGTGGCTCTGTTGTTTCCCTATAATTTTTGGGGAGGGGAGATTGATACATTTGGACATTTGACAGAAGATTCGAGTATGAGAGGCGAATTCTTTCTGTTTTATAGTTATTCTTCTGTTTCAGGAGGTCCGCTTCTAATTGCTCTTGTTGCCGGGGATGCTGCAGTTAAGTTTGAGACAATGTCTCCAGTGCAATCTGTGAAAAAGGTTCTAGAAATTTTGCGAGGTATTTTCCATCCTAAAGGGATTGTTGTTCCTGATCCAGTTAAGGCAGTCTGTACTCGCTGGGGGAAAGATTGCTTCACATATGGATCTTATTCTTATGTTGCTGTTGGGTCTTCAGGAGATGATTACGATATTCTTGCTGAGAGTATTGGAGATGGAAGAGTTTTTTTTGCAGGAGAGGCGACAAATAAACAGTACCCAGCAACAATGCATGGAGCCTTCCTTAGTGGCATGAGAGAGGCTGCTAATATTTTGAGAGTGGCCAAGAGGAGGTCTCTGTCTCTGACTGACAAAGTAAATAATGACATTGAGGAAAATGATGATTTAACTAAATTATATGACACCCCTGATTTGACATTTGGGAGCTTCTCTGTTCTGTTTGATCCTAGATCAAACGATCTCGAGTCTCTTTCATTGTTAAGGGTCAAATTCCATGGACCAAAGTTGGGTTCTTGCTTTCTTTGTCTTTATGGTTTGATATCCCGAAAGCAGGCCATTGAACTGAGGGAGTTAGATGATGATGGAAAAAGGATGGAAATGTTATATCAAAACTGTCGGATACGGTTTGTTGGGAGGAAAGGTTTACCAGAAGCTGCGGATTCTCTAATAAAGCACATCAAGATAGCTAGATTTGAAATAAGTGTTGGGGTTTGAGAGTGATACTGGGCATTGAAAGAGAAGCTCTCTTTGCTCCAATTGCTGAGCAAAGGTTGCTAACGCATTGGCTTCTCAAAACATTTTAACTTTCTTTCAACTGGAGACTTTAGAGACAATTATGTAGGGAATAGTTTTAGGTGCTACCAAATTGATTTTCTCGAGTCAGTCATCCACAACCCGCTTTTAGTGCATTATGTATTTTCTGTGGATAATCTATGTGGGCTGTGATCTACACATTGATTTGTGCATAAATATTTGTCCTAAAGGTAGAAATTTGCTCTTTCCAGAAACAGTTAGCCCCTGCAAGAAACTATTGTACAGATGGGAGTTTAGATTCTCTGGTCTTCCTATTGCTGTACATCAGATTATTTTTCAGTAAAAAGGATAGCTATGAGAACTGAAATTGTTTCTACCGAATCACTTTGTTGCAGAGAAGTGTCCAATTATTAAACAATACTGTCAAATTTGTGCTTATTCGGTACTCTTGAATGTGAAATGTGATTTGCTGAGTGAGATTGTCGAATTTGCATGCGGAGTCGGAGTGAATAAGTTTCAAGGATTTATAATTGATTTGATAAATGAACATAACGCAAGTGTCATTTCTATGAAAGAATTGTGATTTTTGTTCTGAAGTTCGTTTTGTTGTAATGCGTTCTGTTGCTGAATCTCTTTGTTTTGTTTGAGAAAAAAAGAAATTAATGTACTTATTAGATATATTTCGAGAATTCAGAAAATATTTCCTCTTAGATCATTGTACAACTTGTGACTTTCTCGTTTCTTTCTTTTTGAACCTGTTGAACAGATTGATAAGAATGAGATGAAATCAGAAAGGGTAATTTCTCTTTAGTGTGAATAAAGTAATTAAGAATATTTAAATATTTATATATAATAAGTAGCAATCGGATAGGGTGGTGTTATACAAGTTTATATTAAGTCATTTCGAGCTGTATGGGAATGAATAGATGTTTCCACTTATATTTTTTTCCGTCAATGACCGCAATCTGGGCTGAAAAAGAAGGCCCATTACTTGAAAGTTCGTATCCTATAAGCATGTTTTAGATCAAACGGGAATGAATTTCACTTATTTAGGGTTGCTATTTAATCCCTTAGTCTATAGCAAAATTGATGAAATGATTAAATAAATTTAATGGATTGAAAAATTAAGACTAATTTAATTATTTAATCAAAAGACAGGGGTTAACTAATATTTTAATTGTTCATATAAATTTTATTTTAAGATCATATCGATCCTACAATCCTATAATTCAAAATTAATTTGAAATCATAAATTTTTTATTTAATTATAACTAATTTCCTAAAAAAAATATGTATATTATAACTAATCTTCATTTGCCTCAAACATAAAATATAGGAATATACAAGAATATATGTTTTAGTATATATAGAATTCAAACCACTATTCTGAAAATTAGACTGATAGGTTCAATCAGTTCAATCAAAATCAGACTGTGGCCCCATCAAAATTACATAACAAAACTATTAGTATTAAAATTAGCAAAAACCAAATAAAGTTGGCTAAAAACCGGCGAATCGAACCAACTAAAAATTGATTCGATTCAAATTATGGACTTTTAAGAAAAATATGCGTCTTTTTAAATTTGGGCTTCTTAAAAACTGAGCCACTGAATTTTTAATTTTTGAACCTCTTTATTTCTAAACTCAAAGTTCTAATATATTAATTAAACAATTAAATTGCCTAACTTTAAGCCAAATGTGAAAAATAATATTATATTCTATGATAATTATTTAATTTTTTTAATATTAAATTTAGTCATGTTTTATTATTTTTGTTTAAAACTATTACTAATTTTTTTGTTTTTTTATAAAACGCCAAATTTGATATTATTTTTTATTTGATAAAAAAAATTATTTAATATATAATTTTAATTTTATTTAATAAATATATTTAAAAATATTATATATAAAAATCGAGTTAAACCATATTGAATCCTCCAGTTCATTAAATTTATACTTTCACTGATTTATTAACCGGTCCGATTCTCATAATACTAATTTAGACTCCAATATGAGAGGAAACAAAAACCTTTTAATACCTTCTTAATCCATTACTTCTGTTTTAGGTTTTGTGATCCCTTCCTTTGAATTGGACCTACCAATTTTTTTCTGTTGATTCTCTATTAGGACTTCAATGGTGAAACTCCAATTTGACCTTATTATTATTTGGTGGTGAAGTGATGTTGTCTTCCTTTTCATGTATCAAAAATCTCAAAGAAAACATTATATTTTGGGAATGAGAATCTTCTTCAGACAATTTATCAAAATTATGATGCACTCAACATTGAGTAACGGTTAAGATTCTATTAACTGTTGTAATAGTGAAGAATCTTGACATGTCAGCAAACCATACAGCAAGCGGAAGTAATTGAATGACACGTCAGAAAGCATTCAATACCAAAAGCCAACTGTTTGATAAATGATTGCTATCTTATCCTCGAGAAAAAGCCAACACTACGACCTTAGAATATGGACATCGTGGCCTATGGATGAGGATGACAGCGTTGGCAACGAACTCTTATACGGGCCAAATAGGTAAATTTACCCTCCTCCTCAATTTTACAATTTTAACTATTTCACAATCTTAATTTTGTCAATATTTTATCATATACCTTAAATTTATAAATTCTATAATAATATTTTTTATACAAAATATTAATTGGAATAATAATTTTTATATTTTTTAACTATATAATTAGTGTTTAATTAATTTAATTTTATAAATTAAAATATTTAATAAAATAATTATATAAGTTAAAAATATTTTATAGATCAAAGTAAAAATTAAGAAGTGAATTTATACATTCAGTCTTTTTATACATAATACTTGAATTATATTCTCTATACAATATTGTGGTAGTTCGTCGTTAGACCTACAACTAGGGTACAATTCAATCAAACCGAACAAATCATCAAATTCAATTGAATTAATCAACTTGATTTGATTTAATTTTGGTTTTTATCACAAAAATTTTTGTTTGATTCAATTTTTAAAAATTTTAAAAATTAAACTTGACCGAATTAAATCGAACTTGTTTAATTCGTTTTGATTAAATTTTTTCTTTTAAAAAAATATACAACTTATTTAATTATGATGGACTTAATTTAGTATAAGCCAAACTAGCTGAATGCCCTTCCATTTTGATTCTATATAAGATATGACATTGTACCAACAACACCTTTTCTTTTGAACTTAGAACTATTTATATCCATAGAGTTCGTAAAGTGGATAATAAAGGTTTAGAACATTTTTAATGGAAATTGTGGATTGTTTTTATAAAATTGTCACATAAGAAAATCGAAAAGACTTTTTGATAAATGTTATTTAATGTTAATGTCTATTTAGAATGTGAAGCTGATGTGTCAATAAAAATCAATATTAAAATTTTTTATTTCTAGAAAGTCTTTTAGACAATATTAACATTTATTGTTCTTCAATTATCAGTTGCATATTAAATTATGGGTATAAAAAAAAAAAGAGAAAATGAAAGAATATTCAAAACTAACAGATTGATGAGAGGTTTTTAAAATTCATTATTTATAAGTAGACATTTAACTATATCATTATTTACATATTCTACTTCAAATTACGTATCAGTCACAATCCACGTTAGCATTGAAGATACTATTAGAGCTTGGAGCCTACTATTTTTATTACATTATTGTGTCATCTTAATGTCATGTGCATATACTGCGGGTAAATTCGTCCAATTAAACCTGTCGACAGACAATTTAATATGATTGTGCCAAACTCAAATTGTGTTATTTAACACAGTTCAATCAGAATAGGCCCAACGCTTCAAAGTGTAAAATAATGAAACAAAAACAATAATTAAAAGACAAAAATTGTTACATAAGACTGTCCAGATTCAAAGAACTCTCCTCCGGCTGACTACAGAAGAAAAGTGTCCAGATTCAATGAACTTTAACGGTCCCGATGGTCAATACAAGAACAAGTTGAAGTTGGTGCAATTTATGATTAATATAATTTTAAAAATTATATAAGTGATTAATTAGGTATTCTAATCAAAATCATGTGAAAGAATTTCTTTATTAGATTTCAAAATATATCTTTTGAAACTCCCCCCACCCCCCCCCCCAAAAAGAAAATATATCATCTTCGGACCAAATCGATAAATAAATATGAAAGTTGATGATTGATTAAAATTATTCATAGGTTTAAGGCTTACAATCCATCTTGGAAGATGCTAGTTGAGAATTGAAGGTTCTGCAATTCTACTGTACTGCTTGAAAAAGAATAATTGGAGAAGATGATCTAATTCTACATCACCCATCTGTTTTTATTTAGATATCAGTTAATCATCAATTCTGACCCAGTTTTATTATCATATTTAACTCAAGCTCGGACTTGAACTCATTTAATAAGAATATATTTTTATGCAAGATTTCATTTGTCATAATATAATCAAACTATTTCCGTTAATAAAATTCTTCAAATCTCTAAAAATTATTTCACAAATTATTTTTCAGCACACAATTCTTACATAATCAAATATCAATTTATTATCCTAATTTCGGAATTGAATAAAGTATGCGGAATGTCTCAAACTTAACAAATAGTTTATACTAATATTTTTAAAACTGGAGATAATAACTAATTCTCTCAAATAATCATTAATTCTATGTAGAGAGAGAAGTAAAGTCTTAAAAATCAACAATACTTTTATTTTCTGGAAAAATTTATGGAAGATGGGTGAATTTCACTAAATTTAGTGAATAATAATAAATAATGTAAACACAGACATTCAGACAGTATGCTTTCACAATATATATAAAATGGACACACTTTCGCAAACACGTGTCATAACATCAACACTTTCAAATAAATCACATTCAAATCTTCATAATATGAGAAAATTAATAAGCGACGTCACAAATCCACTTATTAGCCCCCGCTCAAATTTTCTCATTCTCATATATATATATATATATATATATATCGGGGAGTTGATCACCGCCCACTGACCTATAGGTGACAAACGTCGTCTCAATTTTCACCCGAATACAAAGCACATCGTTATCACATCAGACTTATTCAATAATTTAATCAATACAATATATGTAATATATAAATATAATCAAAGATTGAGATTATATATTATTATAGAATTGAAATATTATATATAGAAGATAAACAATATCAATATAATAACAATAAAAATAGGGAATGAATAATGATTATTTTAAATAATAAAAGGAGTATGATATGCATATGAAATGATGTGTATAAATGATGGTGTGCACTATTTATTATTACTCACAGTAATAGCAGAATATTTCAATTTTACTTGGTGTTCAGACTTGAAAAAGCAGTAGAGAAACTTAATCGATCTAGAATATGCATATAATAAGGGAAAATAATATCAAACAAATAATTTTCCTTAATTAAAAATTAATTTAATAAATTTATATGTTTATTTTTATCATTCTGTTCAAATTTTAACTCCTATTATAATTAAATCAGCATTTTCACAAAAATATAACTTCACACTTATTTCGATATAATATAGCTTTCTAAAATAATTATTATGTATACTAAACAACTAATAAAAATAATAATTTATAATAAACCTTCAATTCGATAATATTATATATAATCCTCAAATTTATATTTCTATCAACTCACATATAATATAACTCACTATCAATATAATTCATTTGCTTAATTTATATCAGTCTCCAAATATCATTTAATTTATATTGCCTTATTTAATTCTTAATAATCCCAAAAATATTTTAGTTTTAATAATTTAATTCCTAAACTCTAATGTCCTAAAAAAAATATTCATACTCCTGATTATAAATTAATACCAATAATAATAATAATTTCCTAATAACATCGTCGATTCTTATCCAACTTCAATCTTTTAATTCAAATTAAAAGGCAACAATAATTTCACAATTTAATTTACCGCATAACTTTAATCAATTTCATCAAATATTCATTTTATATTTCCCTTGTAATAATCATCATTAAACCTCTTGAATTTATTTAACAACCTCAATTATTTTAAATTAATCAAATCCTATAATTTGTCTTTAACCTCAATTTAATCAAATTCCACAAAAAATATTCACTATAACTTATTTTCAATTGAATCAAACTTTTTTAATTTATTCATATCCCAAATTCATTAATTCTAACTCTTTGAACCATTAATTTGTTTTTTGTAGAATACTCCCGTATAGTATTGGCTAATATCATTTTACTTAAGTCCACTAATCACCCATTGATAACAATTCTATATAATTAAAATCCTTTACAACCAAATAATCATTTTCAACTTAATATAATCTAATTAATTAAATCCTTTAATTATAAAAATTCTATTAACAACATATTTTAACACTAACCACAATTAATCCATAATTAACTAAATTCTCAAAATACCACCATTAATAATATTATAATATTATATATTTAATCTTATCAATAAAATCTATTTTTCAATAATAATCCATTTAATCAACTAATTAATTAGTTCAACTCTTAATATACTCCATTTATTTAAAATCCTTCAATAATACCCATTAATCCTTAATAAACTAATGTTCATAATAATGGAATATTAACAATAACTAATTAAATTCCTAATTAATCAAGATTAATCAACCTCTCACAATAACCAAAATCAATCCATAAAATACTTAAAAATTAAGCTAATTAATTTCTGAAAATTAATTTTTTACCAAATAATCAAATTAACGTTTAATATACTCTAACAACCTAAAATCCCTTAATATTAGCTCTAAAAATTTCTGCAATCACTTAAATTTAACACTAAACCCATAATAAATCAAATTCTTATAGCCACTATATCAAATATATATTTCCTAATACCATAATAAATTAATCAACTATAAAAATTTAACAATATACCTTCTAAATATAACAAAACCAACCGATTAATAAATCAATATCCTATAATTAATCAATTACCACAAATACTCAAATTAACTAACTAATTTATAAAATTATCCCCAAAATAATCAAATCCACCAATATATAAAATCGACAAAATAATTAAACAACCACACCAATAATAAAATTAATCAATCAAAAATACTAAAAATTAACTACTAACTAATTAATTACTAAAAATTAACAAAATTATTCTAGAATAATTTGAAATTAGTATCCAATTAATTATAACAGTCCAAAAATCAAAATTTTGGAGGTTGAAAGAGGAGGCAGTGGCCGGAGTTGCTAGGTTTGGGTTGCCTGAGCTGGGTTGTGCAGAGGAGCTGTGGCGGTGGCCAAAGACGAGGCGTGCGGTGCTGCGTGTGGTGGTCCGGCATGCGCAGAGAGAGAGAATCAATGAGAGAGAGATGGAGATAGTGAGAGGAAGAGGGAAGAGAGAGAGAGAAGTTGTGAGAGAAGGAAGGTGGTTGTGGTGGCGTTGTGAAGCTCGTTGTGGCCAGAGTTGCAGCGAGAGAGAGAGAGAGAGAGAGAGAAAGAGTGTGAAAGAGAGAGAGATAAGTGTAGACATGGCAAGTAGTGAACCACTGATTTCGGTTTACTGAATCGTCGGTTCAAGATTTTCGAATGGAATCGACCCTTGAACTTTCGATACCAGTTCGGTATTACGCAAATTTAAAAAAAAGTTAATAAAATTTTGATTCTGAATTTATAAATAAAAAATAATTTTAAAATGTCTAAATTATTATAATTTTAAAAGAAAAAACTTCTATTCACTAACTTAGAACTGTTATTGCATTAAATTTATAAATTTTGCTGATTCACTAATATAGAAAATTATAATTTTTTATTTTGGGCTTGAATTAAATTAAGCCTACGTATCTTCTTAGGAATTAGAAAAAATCAAAACCTACACATTTTTTTTTATTACAACGGAAAATAATCTCCCTATTATTACAATTAATTTTAATTATCGGTGTTATGGTTATTATTAATAAGCTAGAATCATCATCCTCACTTGAATTTTATTGGTCTTGAGTTCTCAACTCTAGTCCAATTCTCAATGCATTTTTGCATTTTCACATTATTTATATAGTTTTTGGGTGTAATATTTGAGAAATAGGAGATATAGAATACTAATTATAGAGTGAACATATTTTAAAATAAACAATAGATAATGTCAATATTAAGGAAATGAAGCAAATAGAACAAATAAATGAACTATGGAAATTTGAGAAAATGAAAATTTGAAAGAATTTTGAATAAAATGAGACTTAGGATATAATTAGCTGTGAAAAAAAAATCATTAACTCATCATATTTATACATATTTTTCATTTATTAGTTTCTCATATTATCCCTTAATTTATAACTGAAAAATAATAACCATAATTTTAGATAATTTAGTAAATTATAATAAATAAAAATGAATAAAATTTAAAAAAAAAAGGATAAAATACCCGTTGCACACTTGTACTTCAATTTTAAACAGCTAAACTCCAAAGGTAGTTATACAGTTGCACTTAAATTTTTATATATTTTGAATTTTTTTTTCACAAATCAACTATTCATTTACCATTTTTTCAAATTAAATTAAATCATATGTACTTTTTTCATCACTTTTTATAAATTACGTACTATTTTATAATTCTCTTCACCATAAATCAAATCAACTACAACCAAACCAAATCAATTGACATAAATTTTATTATAAAAAAAATTTAAGCTACAATTTTATTTGTGCATCCAGTTCGAACCGGACTGAAATCGCCGGTTCCAGCCGATTCAAGTTCAAAATATTGAACAGTTGATTTTGGTCCGATTACGGTTCATCTACAGTACTATCCAATTTTAGTTCGGTTTCAATTTGAATCGGACCGATGGCCATGCCCAAATAAGTGATAGAGTGTTAGGGAGAAGGAGGAGGTACGCGTGAACTGAAGAAGAAGAAAGAAAATAAGAAGGAAAGAAAGAAAAGAAAGAAAAGGAAAGGAAAAGAAAAAAAAACAAATTATTATAAAAAAACAAACCGCCCAATGTAAAATGTTTGGGGAAAAAAATAGTGGTGTATAGTAATTATAAAAAATATTTGATTTGGGTTTAATTTAAATTAACTCGGTTCAATTCAATAATTGGTCTAATTTTTAATTGATTTAACGGTTTTTTATTGATTTCAGAACGAATCAAAATGATTTTCGGTCTCAATAGATATTACGTGGCGAAATATTATACCTTAATAATTTACGATTAAATTTAAATGAAGATATTTCGAAATAAAAATTTTAGGGTATTACAGCGAACTTCCATCGTCAACATGCAGTGTAGTAGGTGTTTCATCTTGACAATAAATTTTAAATTAGTCATAAAATCAATATTTCAGAAATTTGGTGTTGAGCATATACATAAAAACTTTTTCAATTT
The DNA here is from genome assembly GCA_947857235.1 of Jatropha podagrica. Taxonomy (NCBI): domain Eukaryota; kingdom Viridiplantae; phylum Streptophyta; class Magnoliopsida; order Malpighiales; family Euphorbiaceae; genus Jatropha; species Jatropha podagrica. The sequence goes on along the minus strand of CANUEP010115758.1, from coordinate 28,170 downwards.
AACAAAGTAGAGCCAATAAAAAAACAAAAAACTTTCCAATAAAAAAATATTATTACTTTGGATGTAAAAACTGTCCAACGGAAAATTATTCACCAAAAAACTTTCCAAACAAAAACTGTCCACAGCAATGCATGTGGATGTATAATAATATTATTGAGATATAGTATATAAAATGAGAATGATGGCAAAATGAACATGGCAAGAAATGCAACCATCTCAAATTTCACACAGACAATGTAACCAACAAACAATGACAGACTAGTGTTTGCTAATTGACAATAATAATTATAGATATGGTTTTGCCATTGCAGCAAAGCATACAAAAGATTCTTGTGGTTGGGTGTTTATATGAAGTATTTGAAGCTTTATAGAAGAGTCAACTTTTATAAATGAGCCAGTGAGAGAAGCATTGAGTAGTTGTTTTGTGAGAGAGAGTCGTCTTCTTGTACTATTGTTAGGGAGGGAGAGTGGTCGTAGTCTACTTTCGCCGGCGGTGTGAAGAAGGAAGAACGTTGAGGTCTAGCTTGAGGGAGAAAAGAAAAGAGCGATGAAAAGAGAGAGTGAGAGAGAATCAATTTTAGGGTTTCATGTAGACTTTTTTTAAATTATCAATTTAGTCGGTTCATCCAGTTATTAGTGACTGTTACCAAATCGTAAATAAATAATTGCTATTTAATATATATTAAACCGAACCAGTCAAACCAACTAATTGAACTGATCAAACGAACAGTCTCAATTCAATTCAAGAGGATATTTTGCTTTTTTCTATAAATAATAACAAACAAAAGCTCTGTTTATTTTTGTAAAATAACTTGCTAGAAAATATTTTTCATAATTTTTCATTGTCTGGGATATTTGGAAAAATAAATTAACAAAAAATATTTTATTGGTCAAAGAAAAATTAAGTCATTTTCAAGAAAGAAAAATTTTTTTCGAAATTGACAAACTTATTATGACCTTATAAATGCATTTTTTTTTTAATTTATTGGTCACTAGTAGCCACCACCACTTGCAACAAGAACTATTGGCCACCATCGATGGTCACTGTTTACTTTTATAATTTTCCTTTTTTTAGATTTTTTTCACATTTAACAATAAAATTTCTGAATATTTTTATGGTCTTATGAGTTAAATATTTTAATATTTTTTCTAACTATTTTTCAATATTGTAAAAAAACTGAAAATAAGTTATTTAAAAAATATTTTTCAAATAAAACATTTTCAATAAGTAAGTATTTTCTGGAAACAAAATGGATACTTTCAAAATTTTGTTAATCATTAAAATAAACCTAACTATGATTAAATCCAAGTCGAATTTAATCGGTTTTTGATGATAGAGTTCGAATACCGATGATTTACATAAAAAAATAAGCCTAACTTGGTAACACTAAACCTAAATCCATTTTGAAATACAATGCAATAAAGCTTCAAGATTAGTGTTATATACTAGTCGTTATTTCACACTTTGCACGCGCGTATACATATATAAATAAATGATAGAATCATAAATAAAATAAAAAATAAAAAAAAGTTCAAATAAGATATAGATGTATATAATATAGGTACATATAATATTTTCAAATAAATATTAACATTTATAAAATTATTCAATATACTCTTACAATATTTAAATAATATAACTTTTTTAAATTTACATATTCAGAATAACAATATTTGAATTCTTTTTAATATTTTAAGTGTTATTTTCTATTTAACTTATACAAAATTTTTAGAAATTTTTGTTTTTGCTGCTGTGAAAAATAATTACCAATTTAGGAACTTTTAAAAATTAGTATTTCAAAATAGTATTGTAAATGGTAAAAAAAAAGAAAAAAAAATTCAATATTTAAATATAGATAATTACTATATTTATATTTAATTTAAAAATACGTCCAATCAAACATAGAAAAAAAAATTAAAAATTTTAATATAAATATATATAATTTACTTTTTAGAAGCCTCCATCAAATGATTAAAATATCAGTTCTGATAACACAATTCTGGGAGGAGTCGACAGTTGGGCACTGGATCCCTTTGGACCTGGAAAACGTGTGACATTAGGTCGGGTTTTGGTGAACCAACTAGTCGCTTCTCTAATTGAAATATCATGCCCATTTTGTGTATTGTATATCTGATTATTTTAGAATTTCTAATTTTTAATATATATGTAACATTAAAAAAAAGTATCTTAAAAAGTCTTATTTTTACAAATATTAAAATCATAACAATTTCTATATATATATATATATATATATAGTCATGTTTCCGCTCTTCGCGTGGGTTTTATATATGTTTGAATATTTTTATTGTTAAATTTATTTTTTTTTTTTTGAAAAGCTTCTAATTTTACATTTAAAAAAATGAAAGTATTTTAGGATAATAATAATAATTAATATTTATTTTGGATGTAATGTAAAGTAATATAATTAAAGATGTAATGTAATGTAATGGAATGGAATATAATTAAGATTTCATTAGTTTGTTTGTTGATAAAATTTATGCAATGTAATCATCATTCTATTTTTATGTTTGTTTGTATATATGTAATGTAATTAAAATACTATCATCACCAATTACACTGTCACCATCACCACCACCGCTTCACCGCCATCAATCACACCACCACCACCACCACAATCACAGCCACCATCACCACTCCATCACTATCACCACCATCACCACAACCACCACTCCACCACCACCATCACTACTCCACTGCCATCATCACCACCACTATATCATTATCAATATAAGAAATATTTGAATTAAAAATTATTTATTATATTAATTTATTAAAGATCATTTAGATTTATAAATTTATTTGAACTAAAAAATTAAAAAAAAAAAGATAAGCTAAAAAAAGTGTAATTCAATGATGATCATTCAGTTAATTTGAGTAAAATTTTTAACCGAACTAAATTAATCAAATTTTTTTTCACTTAACCGAATTAATTTTTTAGCCAAATTTAACCAAACCATTTTGGTTGAATTAATTTGGATTCTTAACTGAATCAAAGTTAAAAAAAATAAAAATTTAATTAACTAATCGAATTTTACTGAAATTTATGGTAAACCAACTTTAACTGGAAAAAAAAAATTACCGAAGTTATTATTTACTGCTTAATCAAAATAAAAATTGAAATATTTTTTATTTTTAATTTTATTATCTACTTAATCAAAGTAATATAGTTTTGGGAGTCAATTAATTTGATTAATTTGACTAAATTAATTTTTGATCGATCAACAAAATTTTAATTTTCTCTAATCAAATTTTTAACTGAAGATTTATTCACCGAACCAAATTAGCTGAATTAATTGAATTAACAAAACTGAATGCTCACTCCTAATGTAATATAACAAAATAAAAGTTGATTAAATCATTATAAATTAACTTTTTTCATATATTTTCATTAAATAAATTAAATTATAATATAAAATTATGGGTATTATTTTAATCTTTTTAGTGATTTTTCATTCAATTATTTTCAATCCTATAATAAAATATAATTTTTATTATGTGTTGCATATTAAAAAGCAAAATATAATTTTTATTATGTGGTGGTGGTGGTGGTGGTGATGACAGCAATGCAAAGTGATGGTTGTGGTAGCGATGATAGTAGTAGAGCGCTGGTGGCAATGATGATGGTTGAGGTGATAGTGATTGTAGAGCACTGGTGGTGGTGGTGATGTGATGGAGCAGCGGTGGTGGTTAAAGTGGTGATAGTTGAGATTGAGGAACGATGGTAGTTGAGGTGGCAATAAGGGTGGTGGAGCAATGGTGGTGGTAGGAGTGATGGAGCGGTTGTGGCAGTGGTGGTGGTAGTAGTATTAGTGGAGCAGTGGTTGCGGTGGTGAAGTGATAGTGTTAAATAGCTTTAGATAGTAAATCTTTTATTGGGATAATTTGATATAATTGTTATTATATGTGCTTAATGTAACGAATAATAAATATATTTTTTAATATAATAAATATTACATCAAATTAATTAATAAAAATTATTTAAATAATGAAGATTACATTACATTGTCTAGAAAAAATCTAATCAAACAATATATGTAATATTTCCATTACATAGTTGATTACATCATACCAAACATGATATAAGTTTATATTTGCATAAATGAAATTTAAAAGATTTATTTATATTATTCAGTTTAAAATATTTAATTAATAAGATAACAATTACTTTCTAGAAATCTGACATAATTATTAATGAGAAGTGTATTATGGTAAAGTTGCCGTTTTGAGAACGATATATTAAAACCAAATTGGGTTGAGAGCTCCTTAATTGCGCAGCCTGGGAGGACATCTACTGCAAAGCAGTGTGGCGAAGTCCTTCGAATCTGTCTGGTACCGGTTCCGACACTTCACAGCGAACCCAAGCCTTAGCCAGTTGGCTTACAAATATTCAACAATATAAAACCTTATCTACACTAAACACTGGACCCCACAGCCACACACACAGTGAGCGCGCAACTCGGGCAGGTACTATTCACATATGAAAGGTACTACTCACTCTTCCCTTCACTAGATTAAATCCGCACCTTCAAATGATTCATCCATGTCAGCACTGGTCCCACTCTTCACCCCAAAAGGAAAGGATCTAACGTTTCGCACTCACTTACCATTTGCAGTTGGCAGTCCATTAAACTATTTTCTGATTCGGGGATTCCCTATTTTGACTTTTCTTTTTTTCATTTTCTTTTCTAAATTGTTAAATGCTTAAAAAATAAAAATAAAAAAGCCGTCGCAGACAATATACCGTGTTTGGATAACATTTAATAATAGTGGAGATGGAAACTCATCCCCATAAACGTGGGTTTTGCGCTGGAGATTTTATATGGAGCAGGAGTAGCATTTTAGGTTATTTACTTATTCCTTACCCGTTATTTCTCAGCAGTGCCAGCGGCGACCACTCGCCGCTTCGCTGTCAAAATTTAAAAACGGCCTTTTGTTATTGCGAAAAGCTGTTTCCACGTAATCCAATCCTATCTATCCACGTGCCATTCAAATCTTATCTAGCAGTCTGCCAAACCGGGTTTATTCCCTTGAGGATGCGAATCGTGTATCTGCTGGTGTGGGTCAACTTCTTTCGCGACCAAATTTATGCATTACTCGTGGTGTTTTCTATTCCTTTCTCGTTATCATCACATACGCTGTGCAATCGGATAGATTCAAATTAAAAATTTCCAAATGTTTTCTGGCAACATTTCCTGTCATCCTTTGCGCATGCTCATCCTTACTGAAATAAAAATTTATTTTAGTTTATCTTTACATTCGCATGAATTGTTCTTCTGGCTAGCTTTACTTATATAATTAACATTGATATCTCTTGTTCAATTTCATATCAATTTTGATTAAATAATTAAAGGTATATCAACTTTAAAAACCCTTTTATAATTATAACTAGAAAGTTCACGACTCATGTTTAAATTGCTCACCTCAGAATGATCGCTATCCAACTTCACCAAACATTTTTCATGCTTGTTTGAATTGGTAGAGTGCAAAACCTATAGATTTTATAAAATTTTGTTTATCCAAAGGTCCATCAATTTTCACTTTCTATTTTTTAGCAAATTGTTAATAAGCCACGAAGTGAGATTTTTCTCTATTGTAAAATGATAAAATTGATAGAATTGTGATTAACTTTTTCTCAATTAAATATTTAAATTTTATTAATAAAAACTTTCTATCACTTAAATTTCATTAATGAAGATGATCTTATATTTAATTTTCAAATATTCATGTATTATATTTCCTTCCTCCCACCAAAATAGACTTAACATATATTTTTTATTTGTCTTGAACTATAAGCCAATTTCCTTTTTAAATTATACATTTAATTTGTTTTTTCTTTTTTGGCAAAGAATATCCTAACTAGACCATAATTTTAAATTATTAATTCTAATTATTATATATATCATGTTAAAATCATGAATGAAATCTCTCTGGAGGATAGGATATTAATGAAATACATATAGACCCGTTCCTTGAGGAAAAGCAAAATTACCAAATCAATCCATCATTGGATATAGTAAATGGGTGGATGCACAGAGGGTACCATTTTCCTTGCGTGCACCCGGCCGGATTTTCAAATTGCTTGCTCGCTCAAGTCTTTGTTTTTAATTTTTTTTTCCTTAAAGAAATATTATATTTATATTCATTCGTGCAGTTTCGCATTATGCATGCAAGGCATGTAATTTAAAGAAAATATAACCAACATTTGAGAAATAATTTTGAATTAAAATACGTACTTCAAACGAACTTACAGGAATTTTAGATTAAGCTGTTATTGCTAACAGCTGATTTAGACCCATCAGCAAAGTGATTTCAGCTCGTCCTAGAAGTTGTTAGGAACAAGCTGTGCTGTAGTAGTTAAACCTCCCAATTTGCAGAACCATGTGTCAATTTGTGGTCCATGAAACCGCTGAAGCAAAAGTAATCTGAACGAACTAGTATTAGCCAAGTGGCAGTATAATTGCACAAATAAAACATCCAATGATTGCGACCTTGATTCTTGCTATCTAGCGTATTACTATTTAGAGCTTTGCTGAATGGTTACACTGCGCATTTACAATTACATCCTTAATGTGATATGTTTAATATTTAAATTGTTAAAATGTTATCTGGACATACGTTGTACCAAAAATATTTTTCATTTTTTTTATATACTAGAAAATTAAAATTGGTGGAATTTTCTTTTTATTTTTTAATTAATTATGTTAATATTTAGATGCATTCCTCTTTATGATATATATTTTCATTACTTTTTCTAGATGAAATTTTGTGTAGATTTTTCGTTTTTAATTATTTATTTTTCTTCTCATTGAAAATGAATATTGTTTTTAATTCAAAGTTAGTTATGAACCCACTACCTTTCAGAATGCAAGAATATCTATAGATATTTTAGGCAAAAATGTCACTTTATACGAAGGAAATTACGAAAATGGATCAAATTTTGTTCAAACATCACCACTCCGGTTCATTTTCGACCTTACAAGCCAGCATCAATCAACACTTCTACATAAAAAAAAAAAAAAGCAGCCTTTTCACCTCTTTCCTTGTGAGCCTATATTTCACACTTTTGTCATGATTCTCATGAATCTCGTAACTCACCGAATCACTGCTGCCAATTCAGCCAACCAATAACCATTTTATCGGTTTTAATAGTTAATTTTTTTTAATAATATTTAATTATTTGAGTAATAATAGATATTTTATAATTTATCATAAAATTAAATCGTACAATAGTAATTTTATATTAAATTAATATATTATCGAACATTCTTAGAATAATGCATAATCTCTATCTTTTATAGCCGTTAAAATATTTTTTTATAAAACATTATAAATTTAATATTTTATACCAAAGACTACCAGGAAATAGAACACCTGTCAACGAAATTACATTCATATCCTTCATGTTTGACACCTGCTCCAAGGGTTGAGGACTCCGCGCATTCTTTTGGTTGATTTTATCCCGATCCCCGTCTCCATCCCCGTCCCCGCGTTTCTCATTACCAAAATAAAGTCGGTGGCACCTTTTTTTTTTTTTTATATGGGACCAGAATAATAAACAAATAGGCAAGGGCATAATGGTCTTTGCAGCCAAAGCTTATCCAAAACGGTGGTCTCCTGGAATATTGCCACTCTGTACCTTTTGTTGTGAGTAGAGCCTCAAGAGAATGGTATAGACACATTGGCCAAACAGGGAGGTGGTAATTAATTTAACCACAGCATATTTAATTCATTAACGTAGTACTGTGTTATTCAAACATATAATAATTAAGATTAAGAAAGTGCATTTGTGACTTCCAGTGACTTTGTGATACAACAAATTTTTACTTAAATGATTCAACATACAAATGTTAATTTCATATAAGAATTTATTTTATATATTGCGTTCAAAGATATATATATATATATATATATATATATATATATATATATATATATATATATATATATAATATAAAAATTGACTTTGCATTTCAAATTCTTTGTTTTTTAACTATCATTTTTAAAAAAATTCTGTTGCCTTATTTGGCAATATCTTTTAAGCTAATTTTACCTTTTTAAAACAAATTAAAACTTTATATGTAATATTACCAAATGGACCCTATTAAATGAGTAATTTTTAGGAAAAGTAATAATTAGATATTGAATATCAAATTTGGATTATTTGACAAGAAGGTAAATGATAGAATAATTAATGCTTTTACCATAAAGAAAAAGATCTTTTTTGTTCATCTGATTTTTTGGTGTCCTTTTGAGATGAAGAAGTCCATGAAGCTTGATGTCTGCTTTACATAACATATAATTCCCTCATAATTAATTTATTAAGCGATAATCAAAACCTAATTAGCAAAGCTAAAGCGATCAGCTTTGCTAGGAATCCACGTCGGCGTGATTTCATCTGTGTGCGCACTACGCCCGTTAAACATTCCGCGAACACAGACAAAGATAAACACACATTTACTTTGTAAAATTTAAATTTATCGTAAAAATTAAAAAAATTATTTAAATGAATAATAAATTAGCATATATTTAGAGAGAGAAACACTACAAAAGCAAAGAAGCAGAAAAACAATGCCTCTTCTCTCCCTTCCTCATCAAAATCGATAATTTTCATTCTTCTTCTGAAATCTGCGTCTCCAGTATAAACCCCTCATAACGTAAAAAACACCTAACAGAAAATCGCGAACGTTCTCTTCTCTCTCGCATTTTGCTTTTTTTATTTTTGTTTTCTTTTTTTAGTTCATTTTTGCCTCATCAAATGGTGGTTATGATGGAGGATAATGACAGTTGTGGCAGCAGAGCTCACGATACAACAACGACGTCTTTTTCTTCTTCACCGTCGACTACGATGTCAGTTACACAGGGACGGAAACAGAGACAGAAGTTAGAGGTTTACAATGAGGTTCTTCGTCGACTCAAAGAGTCCAACAATGAAGAAGCTAATCGGCCTGGCTTTGACGACGAACTGTGGGCTCACTTTCATCGTCTTCCTACTCGGTACCTTTACCTTTCCTTTCATGCATACATTTTTATTTGCTTTGTGCATGTGTGTATATAGTTCTCCGTTTTGTTATGGCGATTGAGGTTTTTGCTTGATGGATTTCAGCTATTCAGATTCGGTTATGGAATTACGTTTGTTCTTTTTTTTTTTTGAAGAAAAAAAAAACTGTTGAACTAAGTCAATAGAGGTTTAATGTGTGTTGTTTATGTGTTTTTGTATCGGTAGTTAGCTTATTACAGCTTTGAAGATTTGAACAGACTTTGAAAATACTAGCAGATTTGATATATTATTTACACGTTTGATTACAATTATTAGAGAATTTAGGGGGGTTTAATGGGCATTTTAAGCGTTTATACTATTCTCTCTCTCTCTCTCTTACATCTCTCTTTCTCTGATTGGTGTTTTAAGCGCTTGATCTAATGTATTTGCAGATACGCACTGGATGTGAATGTGGAGAGGGCAGAAGATGTGCTTATGCACAAGAGATTACTGCAATTGGCTCATGATCCTGATAATAGACCTGCTATTGAAGTCCGCCTTGTGCAGGTGAGACTTGATTCAACGACTTATAACTAAGCATTTGCATTGCGATGATTAATTAGTTACTTCGATTTGGCCTTGACATTTAATGATGCTTGGTGCTAGGAGAAACTATTAATTCTTTTATTGGAAGACCTGCATGTACTTGGTATTTGGAGGTTTACACATGAAAATTTCCCCTTTCTTCTTTCCTTCAACTCTCTTTATTTGACTTGTAAAGGAAAGTTATTCTTTGAGGAAGATGTAGATATTTTGCTTTCGATGAGGTCTAAACTTTGTTATTGTTCAGAATATAGTTTCTAATGCTCGTCCTTTTAGACTGAAAGAAGCACTCATGAGATCACATTGAAGTTGGAACCTTATTCTACCACCTCCAACTCCAGATTACTTGCACACGTGAAAATGAGATTTTTCTTTTCATCTAGAATTGCAATACTCATTCGGCTGCTAGCCACAGGACATCTGGGTTGTAAGAGTTATTGAAGCACTAAGGTGTAAGCATTGTGGTTGGCTTGATTCATTGATCATGATAAGAACTTCTATTTTGATTCTAGCTTGTAGCAAGTCACATTTTGTGCACTGGAGTTGACTTCAATTGCTCAGCACCCAGCACATCTTTTTTAATTTTTCCACTGTTGAGTTCTATGTTCCTTAGGAGATCCACTCTGTTATTATTTGTTACTTTTAGGCAGTTATAGTTGAAAAATAACTTTTTACTAGAATGTTGAAACACCATAAGGTGATATTAGGCAGTGAATGATCCTTCCTGAACTTAGTTTGACATTATATGCTTGCCATGAAGTCACTTTCGTCAGCAACAATCAACAGCTTAGGATTGCTAGAATTGATATGCGTGTTGAGTTAGCTTCAACTTGTTTGCATTTCAAATGTAGGTTAAGATTGGGAAGCAAAGATTAATAATAATAATATATTTCCATGTGGGACCAACTGGGTGATTTCTCTTTTTTCATTTTTATGTTTTTAACTTTTTCAGAAGTGGTAAATAAGAGGCATGATTTTGGTGATCTTTTGTTTATACCAGTTTACTCTAATGACTGTATACCACTGTCAGCTGGATATTCATCATGAATTATTTATCTATTTAGCTCCTAAAATTCGTCAAATTATATATTTTGCATCTGTTTTTGAGAATCTCTGGTCCATCTTAAATGCTTTTTATTACAAGATGCTAAAGGTTGATATGAGTTTGTGTTTTCTAGACCACAGAAAAATTCAATTCCTTGTTATGGCGTCGTCAATCTTATAGATTTATATGCTGAAGACAAGTTTAATTCAGATATCATGTTCACTCTTTTGCTTACAAGTTATGTAGGATGGTCTGAATACTTTCCTTAATTTTATAATGCTCAAGGTAATAGTTTGTGCTAATAGAATTTGTGAATTAAATTGTACTCACAAAGTTGATAGCAGCTAGTACAAACAAATTAGAAATGGATAAAACATTGGTATTGTCAATATGGAAAAGTTTACTCTTTCATAGATAAAATTACTACATTTACTCTTTTGTTGATAAAATTATTTAGTCTAAATTTAGTAGTAAACAACAATGCAGCAGCCTAGGTGCATAAAATCCTTTTCTGGAAAAATTTATTGGTAAGATGGGAAATTCTCTTCTCTTTATAATTTTTATTATTGTTATTGGAGCTAAAGCTGTCGCTTAATATCATTTTTTGTGTGCATTGTTGTTTTGGTGAATATTTATTTATCTATGAAATCTTTGTGGTGCTTGAAATGTATGCATTAAACTTTGTGCACTTTGAAATGTATGCCCATTGCTCTTTTTCTCTCTTAGGAGTGCTTAAGTGTGCATCTATAACTAACTGTTTTTCTTCTATATTAATGTATAGTACTTGGGCACTTTTTCATAGACAATATATTACAAATGGCCTAAATATCGTGTTGATCTGAGTTGTGAATCAGTACGTTAAAAGTCAAATTAATGTGCCTGCCAATGAAAATTTTTGTTTTCCACCTCCTAATCTATGTTTGTAACCATATAAACTTTGAACTATATTCCCCTCCAAACACTCCCATATTCTAGGACCCTTTTGAATTTGTTTATTTCCAACTTTGCTGAATGGAACTCTGATTTGTCACTCAATTAATTTCCTGTGCAGGTTCATCCTGTTTCTGATGGGAATTCAGCTGATTCTAACCTTCCAGAATCTCCTCATAAAGGAGCTGCCCAAAATACTAGAAAAAGGTGTGATATTCCCCATTAGATCATTGTGTTTTCTCCGAGAGCCCAGTGAATATATGTTGAATCTGAGCTAAATTTATTGATTTATTCTATTGTCTTATTCCCCCTTGTTGTATATTTCCCTTAAATGATTATCAGTAGTAATGTTTACATTTCTAGTTGGTTTCAATGGTCAGCATACATCCACCGCCTGCCTTTGGTTCATCACCTAATCTTGAAGCACTTGCACTTGAAGCGAGCAAGTCTGAAAAAGAAGATGGCGATAATTCTGTGCATGCAAATTCAAAATTTTCTCGGTAATTTTCTTATCTAAACAAGTCCTTAGGCAGTAGTTGGCTAAGTTTTATCCTGACTATATAGTTAAGCAGGCATAGTCTGCTTCTTGGATTTGATCAATTGGTTGCTTATTTAAGAGGAAATAAAGTTTCATACTGTGCTGAAACAACCAATGCGCCATTGCTATTTTACTTTTTTTCTGAGGAAAGGTTAGGCGGTGCTGGTAGTCGGGATAATGTAGTTGCATTTTTCGCTGAAGTAATTTGCAAGTACAATATTGCATGCACTTTGAAAGATAGACATTTGTTATGCTAGTTCTTCAGTCATCAATGTGCAATGAATATATCACTCTGGGAAAATGATTATGTGATGCAACATATTTGAAATGGAAGTGTAATCTGATTGAATTTGTCATCTTCAATTTTTAGCATATATACATATGCAACTTGTATGCATATTTTTGTTTCTTGATATGAATCTGATCGATCTCCCCATTTTTATCAAGGCATCAACTAAGTTTCAGGAATATTTACTGTCCTATATCATGTTATATTAATTCATATGATATCCCTTCTATGTTGTACTTTCAATAGATTTTAATGAAGTTTCTGTTCTTTCTGTAATGCATTTTCTAGGCCCATGCATGAAATTACTTTTTCAGCAGATGACAAGCCAAAACTTCTTAGTCAGGTAAGATAGTGTTGTTTGTCAAGTATTTTTAACTATTCATTTATTTTACCCTTGTTTGATTAACTTAGAGGTCAGTTAACACTTCTTCTTCCTTTTTTTTTTTTTTTTTTTTTTTGTTTTTGAAAAAAAAGCTGAATGCTCTTTCAGCATATATTTTAATGTTGCAAACCAAGATTAGGTTTATATTAGCTCTTGTTTCTGTCAGCTTGCAGGTAATGTTGCACTTAAAATAGCTAGAACCACTTCTGACAATCAATATGTCACTGATATAATTAGTCATTGAAAAAACCACATTTAGAATCTGTTTGACATTGTTACTGCAGCTGCTCTTCAGAAAAGTTTCCATAAAGATGTTTTGTTAAAAGCAATAAATTATTTATTCAAAGGTATTTTTGGCATGTTTTAGCAATGAAAACCCCTCTAAACAATCTCAAATACAGTTAGAAATTGTTTTGGTTGTAAAGAATCCAAAAATTGCCTGTTCCAAAGGCAGTTTCAGAAGCAATGCCAAATAGACATTTACTCTTTGGTTCATTGAAGTTGCTGGTTGTTGGTTTGAGCTGGTAAATTTCAATAAGAATGCTTATCACAATCTCTCTCTCTCTCTCTCTCTCTCTATATATATATATATATATATATATATTTTTATGTGTATGTAAAGTACACTATTTCTTTTTTTCTATTATTTGCTGAATTCATAGAGGCATAGCTCTCATACAAAATCTTGCAGTTGACTTCCTTACTTGCTGAGATTGGGTTGAACATTCAAGAAGCACACGCTTTCTCCACTACTGATGGCTACTCCTTGGACGTCTTTGTGGTTGATGGTTGGCCATTTGAGGTATCCACAGTGTCCACCCATTTAACAGGGTAGCACTTTGAATAACTAAAGTCTCGTAAATATGGAACGTATTTTTACACAAAAATAACTTCTTGTGAAACATTGTGTTGAAAATTTCCAGGAAATAGAGCAGCTCAGAATTGCATTGGAAAAGGAAGTTTTTAGGATTGAGGCAAGTACTTGGCTTTCACTTAATGGAATGAAAAATTTATCTTAATTGCTTGTAGAGTCCTCCAAAAATTCATCCATGGAAATCCTGTGTTTTAGGTTCGAGTTTTATATCCTTTAGATGCTTATCCTAGACTTTTGTTTCTTCTACATCTGTCGTGAATTTATTGTCAACCAAAGTTACATATTTGTGGTATTAGAGTTAAAAAAAAAAACATTAAGATTGTGTGGTAGTATGGACATTTTCAAATCTTGGGGTGCTATAATTGTAGCTGTATGTGGAATAAGATAACTAATAAAAGTAAAGAGAACTTGAAGGCAATATGCATAATTCTAAAGAAATATGTCCCGGACCATGCTCCTCCAAACTGTAACATAGGACTGCTCCTGCTTGAATTCCTTTGATTTATTCGTAAGTCATCTGTGTTGGTTGCAGTCCAACTTTTTCTGTGCACTATTTTCTGTTAAGGATGTGGAAGTATGCAAACATTGCTCATCTTCTCTGTTTTTTTCCTCAATTTTCAAGCTACAACATATGATAAAAATGATGATAACTGGTTCATGTGTGATCTTTTCATCGTTGTAATTTAATGAAAAGTAGTTGAGCTTCATAGTTTGTGATTTCATTCCTTGTGTCTTCATTACCAAATGCATTTTCAATTGATGTTGATCGTGTTTTGAAGCAGAAGCAGAATTGGCCAAATAATCATTCATTATCGCCTACTAGTGAGCATGAGCACACCCAAATCGATTGTGGTCCTGTTCATGTGGCTATACCTAGTGATGGGACTGACGTTTGGGAAATTGATCCTAAGAACTTGAAGTTTGAGAACAAAGTTGCATCTGGGTCATATGGTGATCTGTAAGTTTACTCTTTCTCAGATACAAGTGCTGATTATGTTGGAATTCCATTTAACGGCATTGGTCACTTGATTTAGGTACAAGGGTACATACTGTAGTCAGGAGGTGGCTATTAAAATCCTCAAGCCTGAGCGTATAAATTCAGATTTGCAGAAAGAATTTGCCCAGGAAGTCTTCATAATGAGGTTTGATATGTGATTTAGCTGCTTTATGATCTGCATAACTATGCCGGAAGTTTTCCAAGGGTTTAGGACTACTGAAGAATTCAGAGTTAAATCATCTATAGTAGTACCAACAATTTAGGTTTGATTTGTTCCTTACCTTGTTTTTACATTATCTTTTTTGAATTTGCAGGAAGGTTCGACATAAGAATGTTGTACAGTTTATAGGTGCATGTACCAAGCCTCCGAGTTTGTGTATTGTAACAGGCAAGTACATGAGGTTTTAAACAAATGTTCATCCCAGGGAAAATTTATCATTCTATTTACTTCATCTTCTTTTTGTTCTTTTTGGCTTCTGTTGTTAAATAGAATTTATGTCTGGTGGAAGCGTATATGATTATCTACACAAACAGAAGGGTATCTTTCGGCTTCCATCCTTGCTTAAAGTAGCAATAGATGTCTCCAAAGGAATGAACTACTTGCACCAAAATAATATAATCCACAGGGATTTGAAGGCTGCAAACCTTCTCATGGATGAAAATGAAGTAAGATTTTTCCTTAACTATACATCATTCCTCTTCATGTCATGCACTATTTTTTTCCTCTGTTGATGCCTTTTATTTTTGAGAGGCAGCATATCTAGTTGCAATGTAGAGTTTAAAAGCCTGTTATTGTGGGAAAGTTCTAAAGTTTGGCATCTGATAGCTTACTCCTAGGTGACTTTCACTAGAACAGCCAGGTCTAGTCCCCCCGCCCGCCCACCCTGCCCATCAAAATAATAGTAAGCAGAATCCAGTGCATGAAGAATTGAAGTGTTTTGTTGTTAATTTAAATTGTTCGCTGTCCTTAGATTATTGATTGAGGTTGATATTTCTACCTCTATTTGGGCTTAATGGGTTAGTAATGCCCCAAACTTTATGACTTTTTGCAATTCTAGTCTATTTTAAAAAATTCAAGTGATTATTCTCCAAGTTGAAAGGTTGTTTACAATTAGACCCATAGGCTGAAAATTTTTTGGGGTTCAACTGACTGAACTGAACCAGTTTGGTCCAATGCACAGTTTTCAAAGCTCGAAGTTCAGTTTTCGGCTTAAATGGAAGAACCGAAATTTTTTGCTTCATTTTTGGTTTCATGCAGCTACAAAAAAAAAAAGTTTCAAACCTAACTGAACAAAATTTGCTTTCGTTTTATTTTTGGAGATTTGGTTTGGCTGGATATACTTCGGTTCGGTTTTGAATAGAATCGACTCTTTGCATGCCCCTATATACCCAACTTAATGTGGCTTATTTACCATGAATTTTGTGACTTGTTACAATTGCACCCATTTTTTATTTTGTTACCACTGCTAATATGGAAGTTTGGGATTAATTGCACATTAAATTTCAGTCCAAAATGGTCACTAACTATTTCGTTTGTATTCAATTAAGTTCAATTTGAAGGTTAGGGCGAAATAAGATGATGCTTTTATTTTTGGGTGAATTCAATTCGATTTTTATTCAAACAAAATAAAAAAAAAAATCTTCACACTTTTTAAAGATAAAAATATTTTAAAAAATTAAAATTGAAACACATTAAAAAAAATAACAAAAATTGATGCTTGAAACCAAAAACGATAAAAATTGATTTCTACAATACTTTTATTTTTGGTTCAATTAAATTCAAGTTTTGTCCAAACAAAAAAAAAATGAAAAATTATTTTTGCATTTTTAGAGATAAAAATTCAGAAATCAAGAAAAATGAAAAGTGAACTATAAAATATCAAATAAGAAAGACTGAAATTTAAGACTGAAAATGACAAGTTGATTTGGGGTTACTTACAAATGAGTTATTTTTCATTTTTCAATTTTTGTCTTTTGTTTGGATGTGGTTAAGAATAACAAAAATAAAAAAATAATAGCAACGATTTTTTCTAGTTTTCCATTGGTTGGTTAAACTAAATTAGGTTTGAACATTTATGATATTAAAATATGTAGAGAATTTTCATCTTTTAAGCATTTTAGTCTTGCAACTCTTTCTCTCTTTTAAATTTTTATCTGTTAAAAAATTGAAATATAATTTTTTGTTGAATTTGAACAAAAATTGGTTTGTCTTAATCCGGTGCTAAACTTAAGAATGGACTTAATTGAATAAAATTGGAATGGTTGGGCACCAATTTAGAATGAAATTTTTTAGGGTGCAATTAATTCCAAACTTGCAAGTTGAGGCATAATAATAACAAATTAAAAAATGTGGAGCAATTGTAATAGTTCACAAATTTCATTGTAATTTAGTATATTAAGCTACTTTATACCTTATTGCCCAAACATTGTAAAAAAAATTAATATATTCTCTTTTTTTTGTTTTGGTATGGGACAGGTCAAAAAGAGTTAAGAGATCAATTTTCTTTTTATTTGACAAGTTACAGGGTAAATAGGCTGTTCTCTAAGAAAAGGGTATTGCAAAAGAATTGTAATGAATTGTTTTAGGATGCAATTAATTCAAAACTTGCAAATTGAGGTACAATAATAACAAATTTAAAAAAGTGGAGCAATTGTAACAATTCACAAAGTTCATGGTAAATGGGTATATTCAGCTATTTTATACCCTATTGGTCAAACATTGAAAAAAAAAAAATATTCCTTATTTATTTTTTTGGTATGGGACAAGTCAAATAGAGTTAAGAGAATTTTTTTTGACAAAGTTACGGGGTAAATAGGCTGTTTTCTAAGAAGAGGGAATTGCAAAAGAATTGATGAATTTGGAGGTATGTGAAATGATTGATGTTATCCTTGAGGAAACATTATACTTCAAGGAATTCAACATTTATAGTATCATAGATGGTTTTCCTCACCACACCTACTTATTTTTACAAGTTGTTGCACATTAATTAGAGACATTAGACTAGTTAATGTGAGCAGTTGATTCATGCCAGAATCATTTATTAGTGAAAGCAGACCTTATGCTCAACATCGCTGATGGCCAGTGGCAATCTTATGAACAAACCGACATTTTCTAGCTAGTGATCAAATAATTGAAAGTTGTACCTAAACATAAGTCATCTTTTGTGTAATAATAAATTTGCAGCATATGACTGGATAAAGATGAATCCAAATTGACAGTACTACACATTAGAATCATAATAGAATGTCTATGAAAAACTTGTTCAAAGCCAAGTGATTCATCCACTACTGAACTTAACATTATT
Organism: Jatropha podagrica; assembly: GCA_947857235.1. Classification (NCBI taxonomy): domain Eukaryota; kingdom Viridiplantae; phylum Streptophyta; class Magnoliopsida; order Malpighiales; family Euphorbiaceae; genus Jatropha; species Jatropha podagrica. Next base: position 10,208 of record CANUEP010115758.1, on the reverse strand, counting down.
TACTCGGTGAAATAAGTATTAATTGTCACATAAAATATGATTCATCCACTACACATCATTTACGTCTTGATGAGTCATCATATTTTATTATATCATGTGCTTCATTAATTACTAATATAATGATATGTTTTATTACCCTGTGTCAATGAATCATTAATCCCATGGTAGTAGATGGACCCTCTAAAAACAAAAAAAGCTTCACTTCTCTCTTAATCTTTTCTTAATAAAAGTGCTTGCTTCATTAATTGTTGGTTGTAGGAAGACATACATTTTATTTGTGTTCTAATTGTTTCAGGCATGAAATATGATGCAGACTTTCCATATGTAGCTGAAAGAAATCTCACATTACTTCTTTACATTTCAGGTGGTTAAGGTTGCTGATTTTGGGGTTGCGAGAGTAAAGGCTCAATCTGGAGTTATGACAGCTGAAACCGGGACCTATAGATGGATGGCTCCTGAGGTGCTCTTCTTTCATGATTAACCTCAATTAGGATTTGGTGCTTACTATTACAATCATGCTGCCCCACGGGGTACTTGGGTGAAAGGCTTAGGTGTTGAGCGCATGATTTTTAGCTCTAGAGCTAGCATATTTTCAACTAACTCTAGTACTCGAATTAAACATACTAGAAAAGTTTGTTCAAACTCAATCCAAAACTTTCCAAAATCCAGAACATTCAAAATGGATGTGGCTCAAAAATTAACCAGTCAAGTCAAAAAGTATTTGGTCGACCAAAACATTAAAAAAAATAATGATTTAGAGAGTTTCAAAATTTGAACTATTAAGCTACTAAGCAGATACAATATTGACAATTTTTTACATAAAATGTCCTTTGTTTAAATTCATTAGAGATTTTTATAGACCGAAATAACATTATGGGTTATACAATAGAGGTTAGCCTTCCTCTTGACTCCCTAAATTGGTACAAATAACTGTGATAAAAGGATTTGAATTCAAATCTTCCACTCACATAAGTGAGGAGACCAACCATATAAAAAATATCGTTTGTCTGTGTATATTTTAATAGTTAAATAGTTAGGTAAATTTAAACCCAAAAAAACAAAAAATACTTTTGAAAGTTTCAATTAAAAACATATGGAAAATAAGACTCTGAGTCCATATTGAGTTTCCTATTTGACTTTGGCACATAGATTTAGAGAATTCATTTGAAAGAGCAATTTTTTGTCTGTTTAACAAAAATTGTTTTAGGAAATTGGCAGAGAGTTGATTGACCCTTTTGAATGGCAATATTCATAACTAAAACAACCTTTGACTTTTTACTTAAAGGGAAAGTGGACCTTCATTTGGGATATGCCAAAATAGTATTAATGTGGGCACTCATTCTGCAACATCGCAAATGAAAAGCTGTAGATGCCAGAGATTTATTATAAAGCTTTTTTATACTTTTTTAGAGATTTATTCTACTTTTTTCTTTTTAAGATTTTAAGATTTATTCTACTTTGCTTATTACTTGTATCTTCTGAAAATGCATTTCTTGAATTAAATATGTTTTTCCGGTGTAAAATCTTTTCAACAATACTTTCGTTTTTAAAATATCTATTTACCTTCAGTAAATCCAGATGTGAAATAATTTGTTGTAGCGATAACACATTTCTTTATTTTTAATCAATATGATATATCGGACTACTTTTGTTTTTTAATAATAGTGAAATATTATGGGCCACCATGCTTGATTCGATCAGAAATCTCTCATTAGCTAACTCAATGAGAGACGTGAACTCCACCTGAAATATCAATTTGATGAGTCTTAAACCTAAACCTAAACCTAAAAAAGATTGACAAACGCCTCAAGGGATATGATTTGGACCAGCTTTGCATGGCTTGGTTTAATTGTCACCATTGTCTGGCTTCAACTACTGGTGGGCATTTGCAATCTTTGGTTTGTTGCAATCTTCCTTAGTAACCCTAAGCAAAGACCTTTTGAATTTCACACTTCAAATCACTAGGGCTGCATAAGCAGGATTTAGTACTAATTCTTGGTCCATGTATTGAAGCGACTAAAGAAGCACTAAAGGTGTGTTAAAATTATATAATTATAATTGGTTTGGATGACTGAGAAAGTGAAAATGAAAAATTCTATATTGATGTATAAAGGTCACATGGTCTTTTTACTTTACTAGCTTGAAAAGATACAAACTACAAAAAACTGCCGGGTAATATGGTCGTAGTGAGAGCTTCTGAGGGAAGTAGTATGGTCAACCTTATTTTGCACGTGTTCTTCCCAATATAAGTATATATATGTGTATATATATATATATAGATATTAGAAAATAAATAATTAAACAAAATGACCAGATGATTGCTTTCTCCACTAGTAAGCAATAATTATGGTTTAGTTGTGCTGTTTCTTTTCTAATTCACAATAGCGAATATCATTACTATGTTTTGTTTATGTGAAAGCATCTTCTAATTGGTTGCTCATCTCGGCATTTTCTTACAACAGTTCTTTTGCATTGAAGGTCATAGAACACAAACCATATGACCACAAGGCTGATGTTTTTAGTTTCGGGATTGTGCTGTGGGAGTTGTTAACTGGGAAGGTACTTACTTGCTCATTGCAGTATTATCTTGTTCCATTGGAAGTATTTCCACTCTGAAATTGCAGTTTTTGCATTTTTTGCTCAGCTTCCATATGAGTATTTAACCCCATTACAAGCAGCTGTTGGTGTGGTCCAAAAGGTACGTCCCTTCTTTGCAGCTTGTTTGCAACATTGAAGTTTTGTATAAATTATGATTTTTTTCAAATAGAGTTTGCAAGAGTATCTGGAATGATCTACTCACTAAGTGATTTATTCATCCCATGCTGCACGCTTTGACTCGGTTTCAGGGACTACGACCTACAATTCCAAAGAACACGAATTCAAAGCTGGCTGAGCTGCTTGAGAGATGTTGGCAGCAAGATCCAGCACTACGACCTGATTTTGCCGAGATTATAGAGATCTTGCAGCAAATAATGAAAGAGGTATCTGCTTATCATACATGTCCATTGCTTGTGCTATTTGGAAAGTAACGAGTACTGGAAGTGTACTGTTTTTTAGTCGTAGTTATTAAAATTGCTAACATATCAGGTAGGAATCTGTTTTCTTTGTTGCACATCATGTAAAAGTTTAAAAAAATTTCACACGAGCAATACACATGTTTGCATCAATGTCATATTTAGGTCTTTTGTATCAAAATAAAACGTTCATGAAGAAATTTCAGAAAACTGCTTAAAATGAAGCATTTTTCATTTTTCTTTTTTTCATTAAGCTTTTTTTAATCTCTAAGCATTTAATCCATTTCTGAGGTCTGACTAGTCTAGGCAGTAAGTTATCATCATCATCTATATTTGACTCCTTTTCTCATAGCAAATAATTATGTCTTGTCCTTTGATACAGGTTGGAGACGAAGGTGATGGTCGCAAGGACAAATCATCTGGAGGATTCCTCTCTGTCCTTAGAAGAGGGCACCACCACTGAAGTAGATATAAAGATCCGTAACCTGAAGAAATTGCTGCAAATCATCTTTCGTCCATGACTGTACAGTATTTATGCAAAACCATCGACCTTTTTTTTTGTTTTTTAATTTTTTCCTTCCCATAATAGAATTTAAGACCAATCTTTCCATTTTCACATTGTTTGATCACAGCATTAATCTGTAGTAGGGGATGGTGTCGCAGTTGAACCTCTGTACGACTGACCAAATATCCAGCGGCTTTATGAAAACAGATAGTACTTCGAGCATTTATGCCAATGTCTCTCTATTTATAGCAATAGAATGTTAAACGAATAGAAACCATATAAGTACCTTTGAATATCTGAAATTAAAATAATTCTTTGATTTTAGTAATTATAAGGTTTGATATGAAGTTTAATTTCATCCATGCTTTCTGAATTTTTGACTAGTGCAAATTAACGTGTCTAAATTTCAATTTAGAACATAATACGTATAAGCCTGAACTTCTATTTTTAGTACATATAAACCTAAATTTCAATTTCACACAATTTACTTCTTTTTTTCGGTAACGTTAGAGACTTTTATCTAATAGGCGTTAGGGAATATGTGATTAATGCATTGTTATTATGCGTAAAGAAGACTATAAGCCTAAACTTACCAGTTCCATCACTTAAGCAACTAAGAAGGTATATCTTGCAATTGATTTACGTATTATATATGAGGAGAAATTGAATGCATTTTTTGCTAATGAAAATGAACAATAACACCATAATGCAGTATCACACATATAATGAAACTAATATTTGAATACATTTATTCACTACTTAAATCTGATAAAATCGAATAGGATTAAATCCGATATTCATCAAATTAGTTAAAATTATTATCCCTAATTCCACACTTAATTTTTATTTATCTAATAATGTTTTTTTTATTTTTTTATTTTTTTGGAAGGGAACATTCAAATTCATTGATAGAAACAAGAAATTACAACTGGAACAGAATTCCAAACTTGGAACTCAATACAATTATACTATGCTCTAGCCAAACCCATCTAACAGTATAGTTTGGAATTCTATTGTCATGGAACTATCATCAAGCAGTTTATTAAGTTGAAAGTTGTAAGCCTTAGCATAGGGTTCATTAATTTAGCCACCAAACATTAACTATTTTTTTTTTTTATACTAGATTTAGTTTAACTATACATAGAGAACCATCCAAAGCCTGTAAATTGATTTGAAAAACTATTTATACAAATTCTTTATTTCATCAACTTTATTGTTTTCTATAGTAAGAATTATTGGAAATTCATCAATAATATCCAAAATAATTTACACAATCATTTTGATTAGATATATAATTAAAACTGTATTTATTTGAATTTTAATCCCTTTAAAAATAATTATTATAAACTTTAATTACTTCAAATTGATTGTAAGAATATATAGAAAGAAATTTACAGCCATAACCCTTACTAATATCAAGGTACTGTAATACCAAAATGATCATACTAATTAAAAGACATAAATATACTAAGGTTTTCAAATAAAAAAAAATCATGATTTTATTAGTTTTGTCTATATATATTTCTTGTCTCTCTCATCTTAAAGGAAACACGGGATGCATGAAATGAAACATTAGTTTACACAAAAGGGAGTTTTTTAATTCGCATGAATGCCTCTCTCTAAATGCTAGCCATGCAATTATCTCTCCTAGCTTTCGTCTTCCAACCACATGTGATGCTTTAGTATAATCTCTCTTTCTTTTGTTTGTTTTTTTTTTTTTTTTTTTCCCTTCTTCTTTCTCAATTTCCTGCAAATCATCCCTCCTCTCAAGAATTAAATAATGGTTTCCTAGATTCCAAGCACCCCTTTAATTTTCATATTAATTCCTATCTGGAACACAAATACACATAACAAAAGAGATGAATTAAAATAAAAATACAAAAAACAGAAGAATGGATTATTCTCCATTGAAGAAATCCCTCAAAGCCCATAACTCTTATAAACACGCAAGAAAAACATCAGAAGGTGGTAATGCAGGTTCAACAAGCAAAAACAACCATGAAGAATTGCCTATTCTTTCTCGCCATCGATCCCATCGTTCAGTTGATACACAGCATCCAACATCTGTAATTGTGGAACCTGATCACGACGAGGTGATTGTCAAAGTGGACGGTTTTTCAAGATCCGGTTCTTCAAGCTCGTTTAAGCCGCGCAGAGAACCTAGTTTTGGTTTTGTACAAGGTGTAGAAGATCCTCCGTCACAGCTAATCAACCAATTCTTGAACAAACAAAAGAATGCCGGCGGCGAGATTTCTTTGGATATCGATATGGACATGGACGAGATAAGACGCGAATTACACGATCGGAATTTACCGCCCTTTCCAGAATCTCCTAGAAATACACCTTCAAGAGAAATTCGAGTTTCCTTTTCACCTTCTCTTTCTAATCTTGATAGTCCAATTGAGTCTGTTCGAAGACGGTATAAGGATTTTCAAGAAAATAGCAACAAAGATGATCCCACAATTCAGTCACAGCAGCAGCAGCAGCAGCAGAGATGCGAAGAGGTTTTGCAATGCACATCCAATAAATCGTTTCGAACTCAAACGAGTAGGTTATCAAGATTGAAAACGAAATCAAGGCTTATAGACCCACCGTCGGATGAGATAGGGAGGGTATCGGTTAGGTTCCCTCCCAAATCCGGGCAGTTGAAATCTGGAATTATTGGCGGAGGTGGTGGTGGTGGTGGTGGTGGAGGTGATGACGACGAAGAAGACCCATTGGAGGATGAGGACTTACCTGAAGAGTTCACAAGGGCACATTTAAGTATAATTACAGTTCTTCAATGGCTGAGCTTGATTGCAATCATAGCTGCATTGTTTTGTAGTCTTTGTATTGATAGATTAAAGGAAGTGAGTTTTTTAGAGCTTAAACTATGGAAATGGGAAGTTCTACTATTGGTTTTGATATGTGGAAGGTTGGTTTCAGGTTGGGGGATTCGGATAATAGTATTCTTTATTGAGAGGAATTTTCTTCTAAGAAAAAGGGTTTTGTATTTTGTTTATGGGTTAAAGGATGGAGTGCAAAACTGTTGGTGGTTAGGGCTTGTGTTGTTGGCTTGGCATTTTTTGTTTGATCAGAAGGTGGAAAGGGAGACCAAAGGTGACTTGCTTCAATACGTTACTAAAATACTGGTGTGCTTTTTAGTTGCTAATTTTATATGGTTGCTTAAAACTTTAATGGTTAAGGTTCTTGCTTCATCTTTCCATGTTAGTACCTATTTTGATAGGATTCAAGAATCACTGTTTAACCAATATATTATTGAGACCCTATCTGGTCCGCCATTGATAGAAATACAAAGAAATGAGGAGGAAATAGAAAAAACTGCATCTGAGGTTAGAAAATTACAAAATGCTGGAGCTACAATGCCTCCTGAACTAAAAGCAGCAGTGTTTCCATCACCAATAAGAGTAACTGCAAATGATCAGAGTACACAAAAAAGTTTTAGAGGAATGAAAAGCTTCAAATTTTCAGGGCAACTTTCGAAAAAGGGAGAGAAGAAGACAGATAATGGAATCACAATCGATCGCTTACATAGATTAAACCATAAGAATGTTTCAGCCTGGAATATGAAGAGATTGATGAATATTGTTCGACACGGCTCACTAGCCACTTTGGATGAGCAAATATTAGGTGCAAGTGCTGTTGGTGATGAATCTGCAACAGAAATCAAAAGTGAAAACGAAGCTAAAGTCGCAGCAAGAAAAATATTTCTTAATGTGGCTCGTCAAGGATCAAAGTAAGATTTTTAGAGGATGACTTGTTTTGATCCGGTCTATGACTCAGGGTCTGAGCAAATTTTATCAATTTTTATACTGAGGGACGCACGGTTGGCATGGGCCACCGCGCCTCTCTAAACTTTCAAATGTCATTTTTATTACCTTAAGTATGTCCCTTAGGTATATAAATCTTGCGTCGGTCGCTGGTCATATACACAGTCACAGTTTTCTTACATTATAACCTATTTTCAGTTTATAAAGGGTTCCTTAACTAATTTACTTGGCAGGTACATCTATGAAGAGGATTTGTTGCGATTTATGCAAGAAGATGAGGTTCTGAAAACACTGAGTTTCTTTGAAGGAGCATCTGAACGCAGAAGGATCAGTAAATCTTCTTTAAAGAATTGGGTGGTAAGAATTAATTGAAATGAACCATTCAGTCATATTCAGTAAATCTTGTTGCTATTTAAATTTGATTTTTTTGTAGGTAAATGCTTTTAGAGAGAGGAGAGCACTTGCTTTGACATTAAATGACACAAAGACAGCAGTGAACAAACTCCATCAAGTGGTAAACATGTTAGTTAGCATCATCATAGTTGTGATATGGCTTCTCATACTTGGAATTACCACCAGTAAATTTGTGCTCGTCATGGGATCACAAATTGTTGTGGTTTCCTTCATTTTTGGAAATACTGCCAAGACCTTGTTTGAATCAATTATCTTCCTATTCGTCGTTCACCCATTTGATGTTGGTGATAGGTGCGAAGTCGATGGAATGCAGGTATATATAATTTGTTTTTCTTTTCATATACATACACATTGGTGTTAACTGCTGAGATTTCTTACAGTTGGTGGTTGAAGAAATGAACATCCTAACTACCGTTTTCCTAAGAGCCGACAACCTTAAAGTTGTATATCATAACAACATTCTTGCTACTAAGTCGATCGGCAATTACTATCGCAGTCCTGATATGGGTGATGCAATTGAATTCTACGTCCACATATCTACTCCAGCAGAAAAATTGGCTCTTATGAAACAGAGACTGATAAGGTAAAAAATTTTGCTCTCTCTCTTTTCAATAAGTTATGCACTAAAGATCACCAACATTAGCTAATTTGTTTTTCACGGATGTTACAGTTACATCGAGGGAAAGAAAGAGCATTGGTATCCGAATCCAATGGTTGTACTAAAAGAATTAGAAGATTTGAACAAAGTGAAAGTGGCACTTTGGCTATGTCATAGAATGAATCACCAGGACATTGGAACGAAATTTGAAAGAAGATCCAGTTTAATGGAAGAGATGATTAAGATATTCCAGGAACTTGACATCCAATACCGTTTATATCCTCTTGATATAAACATCCAGTCTATGCCTCCTTTCCCTTCTTGAAAATTCATATACTTCTTTTATTATTTTTTTCTTTTTTCGAGCTAATATGTGATCATTGCCCTTGCTCTATGTTAGATTAAGTGAGAATCTACTTGTGTGAAGTAAATAGTGTTCTTCATCTTTCTAACCTGGCAGAACAATATCCTTCGAGTGTGCATGTCCTCGATCAAGTTCCAGACTCTTTGAACCAGTGAGTGAGTGGGGTGGCATACCCTAGAATGTACATCTTGTTAAATATGCCATTGTATAGATAATTTCATGTATCATTGATCTAATATGATAATTTTTATAGTTGATTATTCGGAACAAGAACGTTTTAAACCTTTTCTGTGCTATTTTTTCTTTTTTAATCAGTAAAAACCAACTTTATAAATTAAAATTCCAAAAAAAAAAAACTTAAACAAACTTTGCGGACTAACCCCAAATCAATAGACTTTCTCAAAAATGTTAAGTTAATATTTATAGTTAATTCATTGGAATAAGTGTTTTTTTTTTCCTAATTTAGTTAAAATATTTATAGTTGGTACTACCACTGGGTGGAGGAGATCATTCATGAAGATCAACAACTTGCATTTCATCCATAAGTCAAAATTCCAACATCTCCTTTAAAATACCAAATAAAGAATATATATTTTACCTATATTTTTCTTTTTCTTTTATCTTTTTTTTTTCTAAATGAACTCTTTTAAATTAAAATCATTTATTTAAAAAATAATTGTGAAAAATAACAATGCAAAATTTTCAAATGTCTCTTTAAATTTTCACATGTCTCGTTATCCGTATATATATTTTAGAAAAGGTAAAATTTTAAAAAAATTTGAATCACTTAATTACCTATTAAATATTAACATTAAATTAAATAATAAAAATAAATACTATAAATAATTTTTTTAGATAAATTTATAGTTGGCCGTGGGACATGATAAAAATGATGTTTTTATGAAAACTATTTATAAATTTAATACTAAATCCAAACTATTTACAAGTTGAATGTTTTTCACGTGATGAAAAAGAGAATATTGTACTAAAATCACTAATGTAACTCCCGCCGCCTAATCCCGAAGAACCAGACGACGGTTGTCACAATCGGTGCCGGAGCACCGTCTTATGCCACTTATTAAAGCTAGATCACAAATTAAGAGTGGTTAAATTTCCAGAAGGAGGCAAGTAATTTACATTTTGTTTTGTGTTTTGTTTTTTTTTTTTTTTTTTGTTATATATAGAAATAATGTTAAAGAAATTCCTACAAAAATTTCGCAAGAGTTCCACTAAAAATTTACTTGCCATACAAAGAAAATATACACACTCCCAATTTTCTCCAAACCCCCAAAACTCCAATTCAACACAACATACCACAAGCACTTCTAAATATCCATCAACATATGCTTAATATTCGAAACACGTTCTTTTCAAAGAATTTATAATCATCATACACCAAAAATATCATAAGATGTTATTTCCTTAAATAATTATAACTCTTAATACATTATAAACTTTTTACATCCAGCCTTCACAACACAATATTTATATACATGCCAAAAATCACCGTTTACAAAATATCATACCCCTAATGTGATATCTA
>CANUEP010115732.1:0-18696 GCA_947857235.1 Jatropha podagrica | reverse complement strand
AAAAAGAAAGACAAGTGTATTAAAGAAAATACCACAATTTCTTTATTTCACATCTTCATTTTCAAACTTAGTGTTTCCATTTCATTTATTTCTCTATGAATTTCAAAAATTATGAAATTTATAGAAAGATAGCCTAAGATGTTAGTAAGGTTGTGTTAGAAGGAAAAGTCTAAATAATAGGGGAAATTGGAAATATTAATAAAATGAAGGAGACTACTTAGTATAAGAAAGCTGAAAATTTTGGTTTAGTAATTAATTTATTTAAATAGGTTAATGAACTCCAAAATTCATGAAATTTAATATGAGAGTACCTTGAGATGTTAAGAACTACCTGATAAAATTTCAAAACAAATGGACATGAGAAGATAAATATTTAATTAAATAAACACATACTGCTCATGTGCTGAAAATTCTGCTTTTCATTAGATTTGCACTAAGTTGAGAATATTAACATTTAAGTGAATTAGCTATGAACATGAATATATAGTAAATAAATATAAAGCTTAATATGTATAATTTATGTCCCTAAAAATATAAATTTTAAATTTAATGAATAAAAATATTAAGGAACCTTGAATGTCAATAAGGAGCTAAAAGCAAACTAAAAGTGAAATATATGTTTAAATGTGAATATAGGTTGAGGATTATTATGGAATCTTTTTGAAATTATAAGTGATCGAGAGGAATCAAATTCTCAGTTTTAAGGTGAGTTATAATGTCTAACCCTTCTTTATTGTATTGAAACTTTTGATCAATTACATACCATTGCTAGTATTGAAACCATTTATTTATTGAAATATTGAAATTGTGAATTCTGAAATCTATGTGGCCTCTATGCTTGTTTTGATTATACCAAGCCATTTGATTAGCCAATATGACAAAATCCCAATCTTGATGGGGGTTATACCATCAAGCTATGTGCACATAGAAATTTGTGATAAAAGGGAGAAGTTACGGGCCTAATATGTGACATGTGTGATAGCACTGGAATATGCATAGTGATATGTTTTATTTAGTGTTAAATATGTGATTATCTGTCATATTAGTGATATCTCATTTGTGACATTGATCGAATATTGTGAATCCCTATTGATATTTCATTTATGATATTGATCTGATTACTATGAAACCCTTTTGATATCTCATTTGTGATATTAATCCAATTACTATGAATCCTTTCATATGAATTTATTTTTGATGAGCTAATAATAGTACTACCATCTAGTATTGCTATAAATGTTGAACTTTGAAATACTTTTCATTGTACACACTACCTATATGACACTATAATCTCATTGAGTTGATGACTCATTCAAGCGTCTGTGGTTTCAGGTAGAGGTGATCCTAGTCCGTCAGCTTCTTGATTTCCAACAAGAAGCCTGTGATCAATGTAAATATTATTGTTAAATTATATAATCTCTAGTTGCTCCATAGAATCTTTGTGGATGATATTAGTATTGAACGTGTGTAAGTTTTATTCTAACAGTATTGAGAGAGTACTACGTGTCTATATGGAATGTGAGAAAGAATATTCTTAGTGATACTGAAAATTTAATAAATAAATTAATTAAGGCCCACTTGAGTAAATATCTAAGATAAGTAATGTATATATTGTGGGTTCTACGAGGTGCTCGGTGGCATTAAGCCTACCTAGACCCTAGGATCATTGCACCATTGAAAATTGGGGTGTGACACCTTCGATCAACCGTCCTCTCCAATTTCAGTCTCTGAAAATACGGAAGAACCCAGTGAGTCTTTGTTAATCCTTGTTGATTCTAATTCTAATCTTGATTCTAGCCCTTCTGATAATGACCTTGATATTCCTATTGCTCTTAGAAAAGGAGTTAGAACATGCACTAAACATCCTACCTCTCATTTTATCTCCTATAATGCTCTGTCTCCTTCCTATAGAGCCTTTATTTTGTCTATTTCTTCTTTGTCTGTACCGCAGGATTAGCAAGAGGCATTACAATACTCAAAATGGAAGGCTGCAATGGTTGAGAAAATGAGAGCTTTGGCAAAAAACAAGATATGGGACCTTGTAAGTTCACCACCAGGGAAGAAGCCAGTTGGATTTAAGTGAGTGTTCAAAGTTAAACATAGGGCAGATGATTCAATCGAGAGGTACAAGGCTAGATTGGTTGCCAGAGGATTTAGTCAGACCTATGGAGTTGATTATCAAGAAACGTTTGCTCCTGTAGCAAAGATGAACACTATCAGGATTTTATTATCTTGTGCAGCCAACCTTGATTGGGAGCTGCATCAGTTTGATGTTAAAAACACCTTTCTACATGGTGATTTGAAAGAAGAGGTGTATATGGAGATTCCTTTGGGATTTGTTGATGACAAGACTAGAGGGAAAGTTTGCAAGCTGAAGAAGTCATTATATGGGCTGAAACAGTCACCAAGAGCATGGTTTGAAAAGTTTAGTAAAGCTATGCTTTCTTTTAAGTACATTCAAAGTGATGCTGATCATACTTTGTTCATTAAACATCATACATGTAAGATCACATTACTTATTATTTATGTTGATGATATAGTGGTGACAGGGAATAACAAAGAAGAAATGACTCACTTAAGGAATTTGTTAGCTAAGGAGTTTGAGATTAAGGATTTGGAAAAGTTGAGATATTTTCTTGAAAATTGAAGTTGCTAGATCTGAAAAAGGAATTTTTATCACTTAAAGAAAATATATTCTTGATCTCCTTAAAGAAATTGGTATGTTGGGATGTAAACCTGCAGAATCACCCATTGAAGCTAATCATAAGCTTAAGCTCGAGTGGGAAGTCTAATCGATGTAGGCAGATATCAGAGATTGGTTGGGAGACTGATTTATCTTTCTCATACTAGACCAGATATTGCCTATGCTGTTAGTCTAGTGAGTCAGTACATGCATGATCCTTAGGAATCTCACTTAGAAGCTGTGCATCAAATTTTGAGATATTTAAAATCAACTCCAGGTGGAGGGTTGTTATTTTTCAAATATGGCCATTTAAAAATAAAAGGATACACGGATGCAGATTGGGCTGGTTCCCTTGATGATAGAAGATCAACCTCAGGTTATTGTATTTTTTTTTTTTTGTGGAAACTTGGTCACATGGAGAAGCAAGAAATAGAATGTGGTTGCTAGGTCTAGTGCAGAAGTCGAGTATAGAGCTATGGCACAAGAAATTTGTGAACTCTTATGGTTGCATAGAGTGATGAAAGAATTAAAGTTGTTTGAAACAGTAGATACATCCTTTTTTTGTTATAGTAAAGCAACCATCAGTATAGTGAATAATCCAGTCCAGCATGATTGAACTAAGCACATAGAGATTGATCGTCACTTTATAAAAGAAAAGATTGTTGAAGGTTCAATAAGGGTCTTCAATGTGACTTTAGAATAACAATTGAAGGATGTTTTCACGAAGGGCTTGAGTAGCAAGTTGTTTCATCATTTGGTTTACAAATTGGGCATGTGTAATATCTTTGGACCAACTTGAGGGGAATGTTGAAATCTTTGTTATTAAGTTTTGATTTACTTTCCTTATTTGCTAGACTTTCCTAAATAATTAGTTTCCTATTCTAGTGAAATCTTTGTATATAAATTACCTAGCTTAGGGATTGTATATACAACACAATAGAAAGAAATACAAAAATCTTTCCTTCAATTTCTGCACTTTTAACTTTGATTTAAATTAACTTAATACATTTGTGTGAATGAATGAGTTTGGATTAATAGTAAAGAAAATGTCTATTATATTTTTAATATTTTTAAATTCTTTTTTTATTAATAATAAGTAATATTTAAAAATTAATTGTTTGATCCATGAACTTTTTTTAAAAAAATAAATTAGAATATAATTGTCGGGGAAGGGGGACAGCTTGTTGCGGGTTGTCTAAAGCTTCATTCTCAACTGTTCAGTAAGAGGAAGTTAGTGATGAGTGGGGTATACGAAGCGAAAAGGGAAAAGAGAAAAGAGAAGCAATGCCAATAGTAGCAATGTAACTAATAAAGATCCTATACACTTGAAACTAGTCAGGAGAAGATCTTCTTTCTTCAATTGGATCAATAGTATTATGGTTGATTTTAATATAAATTTTAAAATAATTATAAAATTTAAAATAAAAATATTATCAGTTTATTTGACTCATAAAATATTAGAAAGTATCACATTTATTTTATCAAAGTACAATATAAGATACAATTATATTCTATTTTTTTTAAAAATATTCATGTAAGAAAAATTAATTTTTAAATATATTTATTATTGATTAAAGAAACAATTTTAAAAATATTAAAAATAATAATAGAAATTGTTCTTATTATTACCCTAAACTCATTCACTTATATAAATATATTAAGTTAATGCAAATCCAAGGTCAAGATTAAACTTATTTTTTTTATTTACAATTTAAATTCTAATTATAATTTAAGATGCTATCTCAATAAAATGTCAAAATTCAGGATGAAATTAATGTAAAAATCAAATCAGAGTGAAATTATATTAAAATATTAAAATTCATGAATCAGTATAAAAATCAAATCGGAATGAAATTGTAATAAAATTTAAAGTTAGGGTGAAATAATATATTAAGCCAATTATAATTATTTATACTGTAAACGCTGCGGGTTGTCACCGTTGCATCATAAAATCAATTTAACCTTTCAAGCACCTTATTTTCATTTTTTTTTCAAAATTATACCGCGACTGTTGGGTTTGTTGAGGTCATGTAACCATTCCTTAGTCATAGAGAAATGAACTTTTGTCATAGAGAACAAAACCATCTATTTCAACTCAGCACTACCCAACCTTCTCTCTCCCTCCTTCATCTATTTTATCTCAACTTGCGCCGAGTTGCCAAACTTCCAGTTGCACCACTACCGCGGTCACTTCCACCTCCACTTCCACTATAGGTAATAGATAAGAACTCTATTTTGCCAGCTCTACGTCTCCAAACCTCCAATTCTGCAGTGACGAATAAGTCCAATTTGCATCCGACTCTTTTATTTTTTGACGAAACCTTTTAGAGATCAAGACGGGGAAATCCAGCAGTAGCGTTGACGGTAGTGGTGGTCAAATTCTCCACATAAATTTTGTTGGTTAGAAAAAGAAAAAAGATCTACAATGGTGATGCAAGCGGTGTGGAATATGGAAGGATTAAATCCCATTCCTTTCATATGTATTGCTGCACTTCTTTTTACTTTTGAATTGGTGTTGAATCAAATTGATTAAAGGTGGAAAATAGAATTTGCAGAGATGAGTTCAAAATGCCCCATTTGACTCAACAAACCCAAGTGGGTTCTATGATAATAATATTTGGGAAAATAGTTATTTAGTGTTTCAGGTTTGTGGTGGTCTCTGACGTTTTATGTAATATTTAAATCATTTCTCACATTTGGCTCCCTATAATTAAATACTACTCCGTCCAGTTTTGATCACTTTTGCTGTTAAAGTGAAGCAAAATTAGATAGAGAAGTGAGATAAATATTTTTAAATGGCAATTTATGCCCCTGCACAAAACCTATTATCGCGGCTCCTCTACCGATACAGTGCCACAACCTATCAACCTGTAATCAGAGCCTCCACCACCTCAATCTGTCCAACTAATACCATCTCCCAGACTTCTACCTTAAATTCCATGTCCATATCCCCTCTCCTCCACTCATCTCGCACCTTCGTCTTCTATTCATCTGAGGAAGCAGCAACGGAACATTGAGGATGTAAGCGTCGGCTGCATGAACCTCCACTCTGTGTGCTTCAGCACAATCCTTATCATCGACCTCAGCCCACATTGTCTTCCAGATTGCACAGGTGCTTCAAATTTCAATGGTCCTTAACCTCTGTAATCGAGTTCAATCCCTACTCTGTGCCTTCTTCGATCTCAATAATGCATCTCTTCTCGCTCGTAACACTATTTACACCAAAATCAAATGCAATCCCTCATCGCTTGATATTTTCCTCACCTACAAAGAGCTGAAATTTGTCTGAAAATAATGCTGTAGAAAGGATGAATATTGATTATGCTGCTACGTATTGTGTTTGGGCGGTTTATTTTTCTACAAAAGTGGTATGATAGATTCTCTCCCGTATTGAGTTCTTATCATGAATTGGCTACTAACTCTATAGCTTCAACATGAACTCTCTCTCTTTCTCTTATAATGAAACTAGAAAGAAAGATTAGTTCATTACAGAAATGGGTAATGATTTTTTTTATTTGTTTGGCAAGGTTTAATTTTTCTTTCTTTTGTTATTTTCTTGAGAATGTTAACTTCCATTAGATCAAATCTTTTAAACCCCTTTCAAGAAAATATCTAGATTATTTATTGCTAACAAATGAGAAATGCAGGAAACCATTTTGGTTTTTACTTTAAGATGTTCTTTTTCTTTTATTTTTATTTTAAATCTACAAGTGTCAAGGAATTTAAATTGTTATATTTTATGAAAATTTGGCATGGATGAGGTAATTATTAGCTTCTTATTGGGACTGCTTGTATATGTGTCCATATTTCTACAAAATCTCATCAGTTACTGTCCCTAATAGTTTACCTTATATGTCTTTTCTCATTGCCCTATTCTTTTCAACCCGCAGGTAAAGAGTAGCACTAGCTGCATTTCACATTTTATAATTCATTTGTAGTACTTGTGCTGCATTTAAATCTTGATTTCTTAAATTTTTTGTCTATTTCTATCTCAATAAAATGTGAGTTTAATTATTGACTGAATTTGTTCAATCTTTTTTTTTTTTTTTTTGGCAGTTTTCTGCTTGTGAATATGTTTTAAGAAAGATATTTTCATCTTTTTACCTTGCTTTAACAGCAAAAATGACCAAAATTGGCCGAAAGAATTATTTAATTAGACGGGTCAAATGTGAAAAATGATTTAAATATTATATAAAATATCAAGAATCACTTAAATAATTATGGAAAACGTAAAGGACTAAATAATTATTTTCCCATAATATTTTAATATCTAATTTTGACAAAAACCAAATTTTGGTATAATTTTGACAAAATGATGTAATTAGAGTGTATGAAAGACTAATTTGATTTTAAAGTGCAATTATGACAACCCTCAAAACTTGAGGTATATATAATGGTTTACCCTCTGTGAATCACTAATTTGTGTTCAATGGAGATCATAATCCTACCGAAAT
The DNA here is from genome assembly GCA_947857235.1 of Jatropha podagrica. Lineage (NCBI taxonomy): Eukaryota > Viridiplantae > Streptophyta > Magnoliopsida > Malpighiales > Euphorbiaceae > Jatropha > Jatropha podagrica. The sequence goes on along the minus strand of CANUEP010115732.1, from coordinate 11,559 downwards.
TATATTACAAAATTTATTTGTGTTATAATTATAATCAAACACTTTAAATTAATATACCAAATATATCTTATAATTAATTATGACTACTTGTCACGATCGCATGACGACGATGTATATTAAACATCATGCCAAATAAGTACACCTAGGCAAAAGTGTGGATCCAAAATAGTCTTAATGTACTTTATCATGATACAACAAATTGAAAAAAAAAAAAAAAAAAAAAAAAAACTAAAAATTTCAAACACTCAGTTGACATCATTTTCCATTCAGACAAGAAAATAGATAAAGACCACAAATTCCCACACCAAAATAACTACTTAGAAATTTGTCTGCTCTATAAAGTAGAAAATTGCCTTGTATTGTAGAGCAAATCTTACAAATGCCATTCCTGAACTGAAAAGGGCAACTACTGAAATAAATTAAGTTTTTCAAAAATACATTGAAATTCTCAGTTCCAATGAAATCAGTGTTCTCTTATTGTATGATCTCCACGTTATAAGGCATGCAAAATAAGGATGGTCTGTGTATCGGTTAATTATCGTGCTTCTCTCCATTTAGCATCGGTATACGATTGATCCATTTTCTTTCTCTGGTCCATTGGAAAATCAGACCCCAAAAAAGTCTTGGTGCTTGGAGATTCTTCGTGAGCCTGCTTTTGCTTTGACGAGAATTTCAGTCGTAAAAGCAATGAATTTGTCATGACCCCAATAGAACTTAAACCCATGAGAGCTCCAGCAATTGATGGAGTCAGCATCGTCCCAGTTATGGGAAGCAACATGCCAGCTGCAATTGGAATTCCAATCTGCAAGGGTACACATGATCAAATATTGAAAAAGTTCAAAAAAGTTCCAAGTTTGTTAGGAATCAATTTTGACGTAAAATGAGTTACAGAAACAAGAAAATGTGAGAACAGGAAAGGAGATTGCTCTTGGATGAGCACTGTAATGAGGAAGGACGATTAAGTTCAACAACAAATTGGTATGTAAATTATTATCCTTGCAAGAAATGAAAAAGCAGATGGGTGGTAATGAAAACAGACATGTAAATAGCAAAACGAATACTTAAGCAATCAGTATTGTTGAAAAGTTTGGATCGAAATTGAACAGGTATTATTGGTCAACTGCACGTAATTTCTTGTAGCTCCTTCCAAGAGAAAGATAACGTTGGTGAACTAAGAGCTTTAACACTCTGTTTGGATGGGGTGAGAGAAGAGTAACTAATGGAAGGGTAAGGAAGGGGAAGCGTAGGGAGAGCTATGATAAAATCATATTGATGTTTGAAAAGGGGTAAATTAGTGAAAAGATAAAGAAAAATAATGAATATTTTTTGTGTTTGGAACAAGGGCAATAGAGGGATACATAATTAGTAGTACAAAAACACATAGTTACCTCTCCCTTTCCTTGCTTACACCCTAAATTGGAGTGTAGCAAAATTTGAGATTTGAGAGGTAAAAGATACCCTTATGTGCTCTCGTCCTTCCTTAACTCACCTCTTTCCAAAAAAGATAAGTATTTTAAATATCTCTAATTCACCTTATGTACCCCTCCTTCACCTCCAACCAAACTAAATATAAAGATAGAACAGGAAGTAAAATAAGGGATAATACCAAATAATGAAACTTCATAATTGGGAGAATAGTATCACGAATTAACAGATTCGGTTTAGATTTTTGAAATGTGGAGGGCAGTCTATTGCAAGGATATTCAATGTGTGAGGAAGAAAAAGAGGGAGGGAAGAGGAAAGTGAGGACTAGTGAGCTAGGTTTAATTTGAAAGGCTATAATAATTTGATGTGTTTAGTTGCACCAGAGTCTGGATGTAAAATTGAAGAGAAACTGTACTCTTATTTTCATCTTACCGTATGAGGGGTTTAATGTTTGGAGCATGATGGAGATTGGAAAGGAAGCAAACAGCAAAATGATACAAAAGTAAAAAGGAAAAAAAAAAAAAAAAAAGTTGAACATGCATGAGGCGACTTCAACTTGATGTGACAATCATTATCATTAAGAGTTAAAAACTAGCATACATCATGCTCCTCCATTGCTGCAAGATAAGTGCAATGAGTTTCAGGAGTTATAAGTTGGTTCAGATTATAATAGTAAGACAGCCACGAGCTACAACCTTGCATAAATGAACAGTTGACATTAAATTTCTATTCATTCTATGATTAATGATATCAACACAAAATTCAATTATTTCTGCCTTTCCTTTCTTGACCATCTGACCAATCCAAAATCAGTTATTGTTTAAAAGAAGTTCATGTTCCAGTCAATACATAGTCCTTTGCTGGTATGATGAAATTGTTAAAATGCACTCAGTTGTTTCATTCTTTTGCAGGGAATATAATCCAGGACATACGAGAGTTCTTTTCAACTTAGGATTATCTTTATGAGCTTTTGGTTCTGAAATACATTCCTACAGTTGCATGTTGAACAAAACATTTTTCTTTCTGAGGGAAATAATGCACAAAACTTACAATGTTATATGCAAAAGCCCACCAAAGATTTTGCTTCACAGTCTTCATGGTTAGCCTACTAAGCTCCAATGCATCAAGCAACTGCATGGAAGGAATCTAAGTTAATCACATTGTTCAAGAATCATGAAAAAACAGAATCTCTCTTGCCATACAATCAAGTAAAATCCAATAGAGCACTAGTTGTTGAATTAAATATTGACAGGAAAAGGATATGGTGAAGATAAAGTTGTTTATACACGTTCTGGTGTTCTATAAGTTTTACAGGGCTACACATGAATGTTTTAGCAGGCCAACAGAAGAAGATTTTATGCATGTAAACTAACCAAAAGTACAAAATCCAAGATTACATTTCTTGGCCAGCATCAATTCAAGATGCATCAAAGGAAAAAAATGAAAATTTCATATTAAAGGGCTTGTGACAAGAACTTTACTTAAGAAACTGAAAGGCATATCCATCAAAATAAGCAAATTGCATAATGTGTATTTTTTTTAAAAGTTATTATAACAAAATTTGTACTTCTTGATTTGTGCATATCATCCTTGTGTTCTCTGCATCATTCCAATTTTATCAGATGTCTCCGAAGGGACTGCATGATGTTTACGTTGGGAATAGTATATATTATAAAAGTCTGGTAGTATTTGGCTTGATAAAAAGGCATGCCCTGTCCCAGGCTGCCTGAATACAATTTTTAGTTTAATTACTGGATGGAACCTTGGGCACCATCCATCCTTTTAAATGCTTATCATAAGTCTAGAATTTAAATTGATGTTATATTGGAGACTTATGGTCAAATGGTAAGACTGCACAATTTTCAAAGGCAATGGAAATTTGCACTTTGAGGCAGCCAAAAAGTAGATGTATTTACATCATATGCAAAAGGCCTGAAATTATCCATGTTTTCTGAATACCTGTGACAACCTATTGCCAGTCAGCACAATAGAAGACACCTCACTAGCAGCTCCAACACCTCCACCCATGGCAACTCCGACATGTGAAGATGCCAAGGCAGCAGCATCATTGATTCCATCACCAACCATGGCTACTATGATATGATCCTTCTGGAGTTCAGTAATAAACTTGTCCTTTTCATTTGGTTTAACTCCAGCTAATACCTAACATCCATAGCATATTCAGAAATCAAACCAAGCATCATATCATGATATGTTAAATACAAAACATGATCAACTCCTGCAAGATGCAGTTAAAAGGAACAACATTTGTAGTTTGAATCAACATATAATACATAAAATAAATATAATTTGTAAGGGTTTGCCGATAATTTCACTTCAGCATTGAACCAACTTCTAGGGGTTAAATAGACAAAGCTAATTGAAAGACTCTGTCAAACAAACCTAAAATGGTTTCAATATTCCAGTAACTGCATGTCCAAGTTATCAAGACAATACCTAAACAACAACAAACCAAATTTAGTTTATAAGCCTACTATTATAACCCCAATGCACCAAAAATTGCATGCTATCTATGTGAATTAGATTGTTAACATTTCTCCAGTGATCTTCTGAAGGCACCTCACAAATTGCCTGCACCAAGCAATGTGACTTTTAAGACTAAGGAACTCCAGCAACAGGACACGCTTAAAAGCATTGGAGTGCTCCAGGTTAATGAGCTTGATGGGATCACAGTGTGGGATACAATTCAAGTGATGAAATTTTATGAAATAAAGGCCAAATTCATGTTTGACTTATTAATAAAGGTCTAATTAGAAGCAAAAATTTTTATTTGGCCTAATTAGCAAAAGAGTCTCATGATGATTTTGGCCAAATTTCAGAAAAGCTCCAGCCTCAAATATGCATGAGTTAGTAAATTAGAACGAACATAACAATATAATTGCACTGCTGGAAGAGAGGCAAAATTTCATTCCATATTATTTTTTCTTTTCCTAAGCAACCAAATAACAACTTGCCTAATACCACATTTGGGAAATAATTCATTTTTTTCTCCCTCAACTAAAAAGGCACAATACAAATTCAATTCAAAAGGCCCACCAAAAATATGGAAGATATTTGATACATAATGTAACTGAGATTTGGACATAAAAATTTAGAGATCTTGAACAGAAGCATAACAATGAGAGTAGATCTGGATAGTTAGCTATCCATTGAAATGAAAAAACAGCTAGCAGGTACTAATAGAAATGAAAGGAGAGAAAGAACTTAAAATTTTCAAGTATAGTGAAGGAAAATGCTTAGTTAGGTTGTGAGGACCAGGCCTGAATAAAAATATAATTACTGGGACCTTTGAAGAAATGAAAAATCTCCAAGAGACAAAGTCTTTAAGCCATAAACTGTAAACAATTTTACAAAATCAAATTTCAAATTGTCCAAGTGTATGTTTCTTACCTTCTCCTTTGGAATACCAACAATGGATGCAACATATTCTGCTGTCTTCCTTTTGTCACCAGATAGCATGTACACATCAATCCCTTGCCTGGATAAAGATTCAACAACATTTCTAGCATCTTCTCTAATCTGATCTTCCAAGTATATAAGACCAGCAAGGGTATCATCTACACCAACATAGACAACTGATTGATTCTTAACATCCTCCACTTCTTGAAATGGATTCTCATAAACTCCATGCCTGTATCATAAAAACATTTAATTGAAATACATCACAAATAAAGAACAATTAATTCCAAAATGTGGAAGTAGCAGACTTCAAATTTTGGTCTTCGGTGGCCACCTATTCTCTATTTTTCTTTTGAGATGTTGAATCTCTAAATGCATCTAATTTAATTCAAGCTCCTAATTTTCCAAAGAGGATAAACCTAACGATATTAATATTCAGCTAATTTATTAAATGAGCCAAAATGAAATTAGAGAACTTCCTGAATAGATTTGAATTATAAATGTAAGCACTCAATAATTTACTAAAACAAGTGTCATATTTTTTAAAAAACATCATTAAATTTGACCATTCTTGTCCTCTTCAGTAATACTATAAATGATGGCATGTATAAATTTTAGGAACTAGCTACCAGTAACATGATAAAGAAAAGATAAGATTTTCTATTATAACTCTTTCTACTACTAAACAGTTTCAAATCAGTCTGGCCTTTGACTATTAAAAATTATGCATTTATTATATATGTTTGTTTGAATTTGATTAAAGTATAAATGAGTCTATACGCTCGCTCAAGTGAGCCCAAAAACAAGTTCACTTGCAAGCTTGACAAGCTAAGATCCACCTAGCTCAAACTCGAGTTGTTTATTAAGTCGATCTAAAGCATGACTTGTTAACTTTAAGAGTGAGTTCAAGAGCTTTTATTGAGCCAAGCTCCAACTTCTTTATGCTTATGAGTAACTTGACTCATTTCAACCGCAATTTTAATGCCCTTAGGCAGAATGGTATATATTAATTATGTACCTACACCAAAAAAGTAAAATGTTATACAAGCATAAATCAAAATCATGAGAGAGGTGTCATTATAAGAGGTTGAATGATGATACGGCAAATAATAGAAACGAAAAGTTGCTTATATGTGAATAGATAATTTGTACACTACAACTTTTACCAGTATTTACTTGTTATGAAGTATGGATATATCTATGCGCAACAAGGTCACCATATCACAACGATATCTCGAAACAATTTCCTAAAATGCAAAATGTAAGGGGAAAAAATGTAACACTAAACCTGATATATTGAAGAAAAAGATCCATATAGCTAATTCTAACTAGTTTGAGAATAAGTCTTTAGTTGAGCTGCACCATGTAATTTAATGATTAAGAGTCATTAAAGTAAATGCGAACTTGTGTGCATGTTTTAATTCAGAACTATAGTTGCAGCTTATAAAATTTACCTGCTAAATGATATTGTTATTAGATATAGAAGTTTTCCTTTCTTTTACTTAATATGGTATGTCCCTTGCATGCAAAAGACGTGTACTAATATTCAATCTCAAGCACAAAGTCATATAAATTCTACTGAGATTTTCCTGCATGAGTGTTCTAAATCCAGATAAGTTTATTCTTACTAACTACATGTGCAAGAATTTCCCTTAGATGTAAGACATTTGAGGCATTTTGTTAAATTAGCAAGTTTAATATAATCAACTATAATCATTAATCACAAGTTCAAATGCTACATAAAATTTTATGGCCTGTTCTTTTGTCTTATACTTAGAATGGTGTGAGACATATTCTATGACCGGAGATTCTGTTTTATACTTGAAGATTTGCGAGACAAATACTTGTTTCTATATTGCTCATTAGCATTTTCTATCTGCAGGATACATTGGTTGCCTAATGGTTTACCAAATGCAATGATAAGCAAACCAGAGGCTCACATGAGAATGACTTCTGTGATTGATAAACCAAAGGCAACGAGTAAGCAAACAAATCTAAGCCCACATAACAATGTCTTCTCTCACATATGTAGCGCATGCACAAAAGAAGTAATGGCAAAATTGGAGTCCTGCCAGTAATCAAACTTGGTTGCAATTATTGTTATAAATTTTCTACAAAATTGAATAAGAAAATAGAAATTTAGAGATGAAATTGCATGAAATAAAATAATAGGACCTGACCAATAAGGTCGTCGTGCAGTGATTTTCCCCTTCCAAAAATTCCAATTTGCCAAATAAAACCAGAACCTCTAGTTAATTATAAAGTTTAATGAAAGATCGAGTTAAATGTATTAAAAAGATTAATGCAAGATTGAATTAAATGTTTGGTTTGGCCAAAATGTTTCTGATGCAGAGATCACGTACAAATCAGCTTATATTGATTTGCAGTCACCTTGATTCAAATTCATATGTACTTTCTATTGACTTATTCTTTTAGCTGGCAAGCTGTTCTATTTTAGAGCGTAAAATAGAACATTCAAATACAAGACGTCGTTTCAAAATATTCAATTTTAGGTCCCACTAAAGCAATCGAGTTTAATTGCATCAAATTTGAATGCATTTTGTGCAACAAACACTTTCTTTTTGAATACCTTTGAACCCAGTCTAGTGTTCCAACAGACACCTTCTTGTTCTCGATGGTAGCTACAGCACCAGATCCAGGTTCCTCCACGAATGTTCCATCTGCAACCTGCTAAAAAAGCTTTTTCTGTGAAAACTTTGTGGATGCCTTTGAGTCAAAGATGCTTAAAATCCCACCTCACTATCAGTCTTGAGTTTGTATCAGATACTGCTACTTCTTGATTAAACAGGTTCCATATTGGATAGAAAAAATACACAAAATTAAAAATTTTTTATTTTAGGTACCACGGGGAACAACAAATTGAATCTGGTATTTGCAGGCCACTCAATTCGAAACTTTCTATATCTGTCCTAATATTCATAGATGCAGGATATTATCAACTTCCAGGAATCAAAATACATTATATTTGTTTATCCATAGTTCCTTGGAGTATGTTTGGTAGACTGCAATGTAATTTGATGAATATTTAATTCATAATTATGCTGGATTTTTATTTTTTCACATTCATTTAAGTTCCACAAAGATGCACTTAATCTTCACACATGCATGGATGCTTGTGCACAAGTAATTTTATTCAATTGTCATTAAATGCTCTCATTGTATGATATATTTATCAAAATTGTGCTACTGATAGCTCCTCCTAAATCATTCCTGGAGAATACTAACATGAAGAGTACCAGTTGCACTAGGAAATCCAATATAAGCAAATTTTGGAGTACATGTTGCACTATGAAGTCCAAAATAAGCAAATAAGCAATTACCCAATTGCATGGTATCCCAGCCTTTTGATTTCCAATAGTTCTTTTCTTTTTTTCGGAAAATGTTTTTCCAGGCTTCCCTTGAGAGAAACCACTGTCAGTATAAGTCACCATTATTAGGGTGACTTTCTTGTCTTACTGCCACAACTAGAGTCTGCCTTGATTATTGACTGGCCTTACCCTGAACTCTGATCATTAGAAGACCGGCAAGTGGCTGTCACGTGCCGCCTGTATTTTCTATCATCACTTCATGCGCCAGCACGTGGAGACACATCTGACGTATTCCAGCGGCTTGTTCTCTTCCTGAGTTTTATATAGACATTCTGAGGCTCGTGTCATTTTGTTAATAGTATATATAGATGACACTGTCACACCATAGTTTTGAGAACCAGACTGGACCGGCGGATTGACTGGTTTAACCGTTGGGATACGCAAAACGGACAGTAAAAAAACCAGACGAGAACCAGTAAGGACCAATCAAAACCAGGCAAAAACTATCAAATTGGAGCGATTTTTACTGCGATTCAATCAAATTCAAAAGGAAAAGTCACTTGACAGCACATGACAGTTAATTGTTGAAATACACACTATTTGACAGCTCATTTTGTTTTTTTGTGAAAATTGTAGGCAACCAAATGTTTATCTTTCAAATTACTAAATATATACACAAATTATAATTCGATGCAGTCAATAATTAATTATTACAAGCAACTCTCAATATAATTGTAATTGATGTTAAATACTTAATAAAATATGCAATTGTATCCTAAAAAATGTCTTTTTTTTAAAAAAATTTCATTTGTGTTAATTTAAAATAATAAAGGCTTTATTTTTTGAAAAAAAAAAAAATGTCAATCTTTAAATCGAGCATTGTTTGTTCTTTTTAAAAAAATTATTTAGTATTTATAAGCATTATACTTTCAATTGTATTTAAAAAATTTATTTAAAAATATTATATATAAAAATACAGTTGAATTGTGTTAAAACCCAATTGAACCTCCCGGTTAAACCCCCTACCTTCACCAGTTCAATGACTGGTTTGGTCCATAGAACATTGGTCATCACTGAGAGAGACACTATAGGTATCTCATCTCTGAAATCCTTTTGATAAAACTAGTTTCAAATGAAAAGACTTGGATCTGCTAAAGTACTTTTTAGGCATTGAAGTTTCAAGATGTAAAAAAGTGTAAAAAAAATTATTTTCTTATCTCAGAGGAAGTATATTCTCAATTTGTCGACAGAAACACTGAAATTAGATGTTAAACCTTACAATGCACCAATGGCTCCAAATCTACAACATACAATAGGAGATGGTGAGTGATTTTAGATCCTAACATGTATGGAAGGTTAAGGAAAATTGAACTACCTAACAGTGACTTGTCTTGTTATTGCACACACTATTAGTGTAGCGAGTCAATTTATGTCCTCTCTAACTGTGATACATTAGGAAGTTTTAGGACATATTTCTATGTTACTTAAAAGGAGCTCTAGGATGTGGTTTATTATATTATAATCATGGACATTTATTGAATGTTTTGTATAGTTAGGGCATGTTCTAAGATAGACAAGATATCGATCACAGAGTATTGTGTTTTTGTTGGAGGAAATTTAGTATCATAGCAAAGCAAGTAGCATGATGTAGTCTCTCGATCTAATGATGAATCAAATATAAAGCTATGACAAAGCTATGACACAATCTCTGTGTGGTCATATGGACAGATCAGTTGTTAAATAAAGTTGGCCTTAAGACTTTCCTTCTTGCAAAATTGTGGTTTGATAACTAAGCCATCCTCCATGTTGCTTCTAATCATGTTTTTCATGAAAGAACCAAACAGATTAAGATTTGATTATCACTTTGATTGTAAAAAGATTCAACATGAGAGCATCTTGACAAGACATGTCAAGCCCAAAGAACAATTAGTGGACATTTCACAAAAGCAATGAATGGGAACAGGTTGACTATATCTCTAACAAGTTGAGAATAATTGATATCTATGCTCCAAGTTAAAGGGAGCCGTAGAAAGTCAGCTTTGTGGTATCAATTAGCTACCACAATTATAGGGATACATTATATATTATTGTAGAATAAAATATAAAGACATGTAAAGACTTGTATTGTTGGGTCTTGTAATTGAGTATGGAAAAATAATCTTGTGTGTATTTCATAAAGTAGGGTCATGTATATATACACATATAAAAGGTATTATAAACCTATTAGGAATCTAATTCTTAGTATAACTCTATTTACAATAAATCCTTAAAACTTCTCCTCAAGTTGAAGCATAGATGTTAATCATGTCCAACTTGTTACAAAGATGGTCAACCCAAGATCTATTTAAAGCTTTTGTAAAGATATCTCCTAATTGTTCATTCGTTTTAACGTGCCCTGTAGAGATAACACCTTGTTGAATCTTTTTACGAATGAAAAGACAATCAATCTAAATATGTTTTGTTCGTTCATGAAATACCGGATTTGATGCAATGTGAAGAGCTGCTTGATTATCACACCATAATTTTGCAAGCAATGACAACTTGAAGCCATTTTGTTCTAACTGACAAATCCAAATTAATTCACAAGTAGATTGAGCCATAGCTTGATATTCTGATTCTGCACTCGATCGTGAAACTACATTTTGTTTCTTGCTTCTCTACGATATCAAGTTTCCACCCACAAAGACACAATACCCTGAGGTTGACCATTTATCAATCTTCGAACCTGCTCAATCTGCGTCTGAAAAACAATCTGTTGATTTTCTGTGTAATGAGAGAGCTTTTCTTATTTATTTCATATAATGAGATACAATTCACCCTTATTTATAGATGTAGGCTATTTCCAAAATACTTAAGCTACCCTTTACCCCAAACTATACTACTCATACATACAGCAATATATCACAATACTCCCCCTCAAGTTGGCGCATAGATATTGAGCAAGCCTAACTTGCATACTAAGTTATGAAAGATTTTGCCACTTAATCCTTTAGTGAAGACATCTACCAATTGATTATTTGAGGTTACATGAGAAAGCTTCAAGACACTTTGATTGATCTTCTCTTTTATGAAATGTCTATCGATTTCTATGTGTTTTGTTTTGTCATGCTGAACCGGATTTTGAGCAATACTAATAACTGCCTTGTTGTCACAGAATAAGGTTAAAGCTCTAAACTCTGAAAGCTTCAATTCTTCTAATAGCTTTTTCACCCACAACATTTCACAAACCCCTAAGGCCATGGCTCTATACTCAGCTTCTGCACTTGAACGAGCTACTACACTCTGCTTTTTACTCCTCCAAGTAACCAAATTTCCTCCAACAAAGGTACAATAGCCTGAAGTCGATCTTCTGTCATTTGGAGATCCAGCCCAATCTGCATCAGTA
>CANUEP010115369.1:0-18885 GCA_947857235.1 Jatropha podagrica | reverse complement strand
TGGGTTGGAACATACAGACGCTTTGATAAGTATTTACAAGTTGTAAGTTAATTAATTTTGAAGTAATAAGTGTTAAGTTATGGAATATTTTGCTAAGGAATTATGTATAAGAAATAAGGTTATTTGTAAAAGAATGGTTTTGTTTTGGGCTCTAGTATGCATGATCGAAATATAGTAAGATGAGATTTATTCTAAGTGATGAGCATGTTCGGGTTATCAGCCTATTCTGTTATGTGAAAGCTATGATCATATGCTAGGGTTATCAGCCCTTCTGAATAAGTGAACGCACTTATTATTATGTGAGTGTGTGGCGCTTGCATAGGCCATTAGGGGCACACCACAAGCCTCATTTCTGACAAGTGGTGGTACTTTCACAGGCTATAATTAAGTGATAGTGAAATCAAATCTAGTTATGTTTGTTTCTGTATATATATGAACCCTTAACTAAGAAATGTGATTTTATTCTGTTATAAAGAAATCAGAGATGTATTTGTATTTATGAAGTTTTTCTTACTCTTGACATATTATGAACTAATTTTTTAAGAAATGAACTTTTTATGATATTCAAAATATTTTAATTTAATTGGTATGTCTTTGGTGCCTACTGTATATTTGACTTGAGTATTTTAAATTATATTTGAGATTTATCGCTTTGTCAATATTTTGCTACTTTATAAATAATTATTTAGCACCACTGAGTCTTTCACTCAGCGTGTTGATTTTTATCACGCGCAGGTTAAGAGCGGTGGACACTACCCGAAGACCGGAGGAGTAGTATCAGAGTAGAAATATTATCTTTGGGTAGGACATATAGTAATTTGTGATTTTGACATGTATAGAAAATATTGTAAAAAGTGTTGAGATTGTAATTATTGAAATTGTAATTAACGAAATCGGTGGTTAATTAAGTATCGTTGTCTTATTATATATATAGTGTTTGAAAGTTAGTAAATATTCCTCGCATGAATGGTAAATTAACATGATAGAACTTGTGTGAATTGATACAACCATTTAGAAGTGTTGTGTGATACACTGTGTTGACTTAGAGTTTTGGGGTTTAGAGAAATTTATATTTGAAGTGTATTTGTTTTCTTTGTGTGGCAAGTTAATTTTTAAGGGAAAATATTGCGAATTTTTCATAGAAATTTTCCTTAAACCCTGTTCTAAAAAAATAAAAAAAATAAAAACTTGCCTCCTTATGAAGACGTAACCACTTCTAATATATGATCTAGAGTTAAATAGTAGGATAAGACGGTGCTCCGACACCGAATGTGGCATTTATCGTATGGCCCTTCAGAATTGGGCGGCAAGTGTTACACTAATACATAGCAAGCAAGGTTGATATGAAATTGCTCTCTAAGCAAAGGTATGTTACTAGATCCTATTTGTTTCTCATGTTGGGAGGGTGTGAAGCCTGTTATGCACGTTCTAAAGAATTGGTATATTGTTGGAGTCAAATGCAATCTATTAAATATTTTATTTAACCTATTGAATACCCCAATTTAGATTAATTAAATACTTGTTAAATAATCTAAAAGTATAAAAATTACTATCCTTAAAATTATATTAATCACATATTAAATCACTACTATGCATATAACAGCCAAAACCCTCACTATTTAAAGTGTCTCAGTTTTTTCATCAAACTTATTATTTTGTCGATATTCAATGAAATAGTTGTTCTAATTAAATTTTTATATTAAATTGCTAGAAAATGTCACTTCTACCCTTAACAAAACTACAAATTTTCTTTTTGATAGCATCACCAAATCGAATCCTTCCGGCCTATTTAGAACAAATGAATAATGGTTTTAGAATTCATTTATAAATAAATTTCAAGTAGAATTCAAATCAAATGAATTTGTCATATTTGATATGTTATAATTTAAAATAAAAAATTCAATTGAATTTTATAAAATTATGTTTGGAATAAATTTTTATATAAAAATTCATTTATATTTATTTTTTAAAATACCCTTAACATAATAATCTAACAAAAATAAAAAATAGACGCCAATTTATATTTATTATATATGATAGACAAAGAGTTTGATCGGTATCTACCGAACGATAATCTCGACTAAGTTAAAGAGCCGAGCAGTGAGAATGGTATCAAACCCGAACAGAGATACACCCGAACAGAGATATTACCGAATAATGTTTAAATCTCGTAACGCTCAATAAATGTTTGTTCAAAAGAGGCCATTAAAAGTCATTAAAGACCAAGAATGTGATTGGCATTTATAATTAGATTTCATCTAATGACAGTTGCAATTGAAATTGTACTGTATAAAGGAATGTAATAGGAAACAGGACAGAGGGTATTTATTATTTCATATATTGAAAGCATATCTAAAATTACACTTATCAATATACAATATCATAACTTTTTATTTTTTTATTAAGATAAAAATTAATAAATTTCATATAAATAATACTCACATTCCACCATAATTAATTAATTAATTATATATATATGAATATAAATATAAATATAATATATAAAATAATTATAGCATTCATCATAATAATAGTTATCTTTAATTTGTATAAGATGTCTTCGTTCAAGAAATAAAAAATGTCTTGTTCATTAACTAATTAATGTAGAAACTATAAAAATTTTTGAAAAGTTATTATTATTGTTAATTATACTTGAAAATATTAGTGCATAGGACAAAAATTATAATTTCACACTAATAGTTATGAAGTCCAAAAAAAAAAAAAAAGAAAGAAAACAAGAGAAAAGAAAAAAAAATACTTCAGTCTATAGAAGGATAGTTTTGTCAAATAAAATTTAATAATTTATTATTATGATCAAATTTGATAAAATAAATAAGTTAAATAAGTAATAAAAATTAAAAAATTAAATTTGTTGAAGAAGAGGTAGTTTTGTCACAAAAAAATTGGTGTTAATTTTATGAAATTCATTTACAAATTTCACCAATTTTTATAGAATTTAATATTATTATATTTAATTTTATAGAATTAAATTCTTGAATTGAAATGTACTTTCTTTTTAAATTCAAATACGAAAATATAAATTTTTAAATGAATTCTACAAAATTTTATAAAATTCATTTATTTCAACGAGAATCTTAATTTTATCTTCGATCCTAAATATCACACAAATAAAAACTTATTAACAATAACAAATCATTTTTATTTTTAAATTAAATTAAATTATTTGATAAAATTTAGCTTATTACACTTAGCGTAAAATTAGAATAAAAGACAGTTATTTGACTTTTCCTCCAGTTGAATAAAAAAAATCAACAAAACCTTAACATTGCTATTTCAGTTGGAACATTATTAATTAATTTCTGAAAGAAAGATTTTGACCTATAAATTTCACCAAACCGTATAGGTACTAGACAATGGTTCATCCTTGAATTTATAATTTCAGTAGTTGAATATTCTGAACCATGTTCTCCACACATACCATCAAGGAATATGACATTCAGCTCAAGGGAAAAGGCATACAATAATGACATCTAATCAGCCAGCCCATGAGGGAAATACACTCGGTTTTTCTTTTTTTTATAACCTATTAATAGCTTATTTTAAAGTGCATATTTATATATGTGCAGATTGTTGGTTTGCATAAAATTTGTACGTATTAAACATCAAGGCTGATAAAAATTGTTACTTCCTTGCTGCTCATGGTGATTATTTACAGGTGCGCTAACAACGGGAATATCCAAGCTGTTTCCATCAGTTTCTGGGGCAATTTCTCTTACATCAGCTATTCTCGATTCTGTTGGCTGAATATCGCTCCATTCAGCATCTCCAATTGCCTGCAGGTTTGCTTGATCGACTGGGGAAACTGTAGAAACACTTAAACAAGCTTTATCAACATTCTCATCGGACAAGTCTACATGCTTGGTCAGGGGAAGACTGCTCTCATCAACATTTGAGGAATCAGTCTTCTCAAACACTTGCTTTGTATCAATCTGTTGTCTGTTTGCATAAAAATATAGGTACATCAACTTCAAAACGCCTCTATGCTAATAAGTAACTAATATCAATTTACCTTCCCACTCTAAAAAACAAAATCTAAAATGAATTTCAAAAATGCTGACAGTAAGCGTCATTTATACATTAATATATATCTACATACATAACCAGTTGCCCAGGGTAATAAAAAAAAAATATCAAGACAACAACTAGGTATTGAACAAAAACTGGTTTTGGAATCACCAAACATGTTTTCCCTACTTACAATAGGCATGGCCAGCTCAAAATTTTTAAGATAAACCACAATCCGTGGGTCAATTTTTTAAAAGTGAAACCTCAACCAGCCATTGAACTGCTCGTTCCGGTCCAGTTACGATCCTGGCGCAGTTCCGATGAACTGATTGTTCCTATCACGGTGTCCAGTGATGTGTATTTTTTTGTTAAAAGAAAAATAATAATAATTCAGTTCTAAAATTATATCTTTCTTTCGGAAAAATTAATATGCATTTAAAAAATATTGCATCTATTTTAAATAACTTTTAGAATACTCATACTCACATATAAGATATTTATTTTAAATAAGTTTTAGAATACTCATACTCACATAAAAGAAATAAACTTAATTAATTTACAAAATAATCAAATAAATTATCATTTTATTTTGTCTAAATGTTATTAATTAAATAAATTATTAGATAATTTTGAAAAATGCTTCAAACGTGTAATTTTGAAATAAGTAAACAATTTAAAAGGAAAAAAAAAGTTAAACTTTTGTTTGCATCAAACAATATAATTTTAGACTTTTTTGTTACCAATTTTTAAGTGTTTAAAAAAAAATATCAAGTAATGTATATTATATAATAAAAGATTATTTAGACTTTAGAAGTGTAAAGAACAGACTAAATGATTATAATTTTGAAAATAAAAATAACAAATTTTCTGTTCGAACCGTACTAGAACCACCGGTTCAGGTTCAGAGTTCAAGTTTCACATAACCTTAACCGGCCCTTGAACCGCCGGTTCCAATTCAAAACTTTGAACTGATGGTTCCGGTTCATCTACAATACGTTTCGCCAGTTCCGGGCCAGTTCAAGTTCAAATTTCAACATTTACATGAACCTTAATCAGCCTTTAAACCGCTGGTTCCAGTTTAAAACTTCCAACTGACCATTCCAATTCATCTACAATACGGTTCAGTTTTAAGTTCAAATTGAATCAGTGGCCACGTTCTGAAAACAATTTTTCACAAAAATAACTAGTGACACAACTTATCAAACTTGAAAAGATGCATTTTACTTTTTTCAGAAAGTAACACCCTTCAGTTAATTCAGAATGGAAAGCATTTCCCAGATAAGGAACATACTGGAAAACATCTTTACGTTCCATGAATTCTCACATAGAAACACTGAAAAGGGTGCAGAGTTTTCTTTAATTTCTCATTTCTCAGAACCCATAATGGTTGATTATAATGATCATTCTTTAGATTATAAAATCTACCTACAAAGAATGCACCTTTAGATTATAAGATCTACCACTGCAGAATCACATGCCCCCAGAGTAGGCTAACAGGTGTTCGATAAAGAGTGCAATATCAAAATAAATGCTGTTGGTTTAAGAGATAGATGTTAACCTTTGAAGTTGTGCCTGTAACATATTCACATATGCTAGAAGCTCTTGCTTTTCCTTCACAGCAGCTGCCTCTTTATCTGAAGCTTCCTTTATTCTAGCTTCAGCATCTGCTTCTCCAACCCTGACCTTCTCCTCTGCTCTCACAACAGCCCCTTCCAATATCACAACACGCTCTCTAGCCTTTGCAAGCTCAGAACGCCATAAATGTGCCTCCTGATATGCAGAATCTCTCTGCTTGATCAGTTCATCTTTTTCTTTGATGAGAGTCATAACTTTTTCTTCAAATTCTTTCAGCTGCATACATAAAATAAATCCAAAAATAGTATAATTAAAACATCCAGAATTGATATCCAAAACTAAAAGTAGCATTTTAACTCCAAACAAACAACAATTTTTCAAACAGTATGAAGAAATTAAAGGAAAGAATGTTTTTCGTATTTCTTTCTATTGTGTGTATTAGACTAGCTAATTTATATAAAAGAATTTCCCTAGAATAGGAAAATAATTAACTAGAAAAGTCTAGCAAATTAGGAAAAGTAAATAAAAAATATTAATAACAAGAGTCTCAACACTCCCCCTCAAGTTGGTGCAAAGATATTACATAAGCCTAACTTGCAAACCAAAGAATGAAACAACTTGCTACTCAAACTCTTCGTGAAGACATCAGCCAGTTGTTCTTTTGAAGCCACACAGAAAACATTTATGAAACCTTTAACTATCTTCTCTTTTATAAAGTAACGATCAATTTCTATGTATCTATTATTTCAAGCAATTTTAATTCTCTTATCACTCCACACAACCATAGGAGTTCATAAATTCCTTGTGCCATGACTCTATACTCAGTTTCTGCACTGGACCTAGCAATCACAATCTGTTTCTTGCTTCTCTATGTAACCAAATTTTCACCAAGAAAAACACAATAACATAAGGTTGATCTTCTATCATCAAGGGAACCAGCTCAATCTACATCCGTATAGCCTTTTATTTTCAAATGGCCATGTTTGGAAAATAACAACTTTCTACCTAGAGTTGATTTCAAATATCTCAATATACGGTATATAGCTTCTAAGTGAGATTCCAGAGGGTCATGAATGTACCGACTCACAAAACTAACAGTATATGCAATATTTGATCTAGTATGGGAAAAATAAATAAGTCTCCTAACCAATTTCTAATACCTACCTATATCAACTAGACTTCACATTCCAACTTGAAACTTGTGATTAGCTTCAATGGGTGATTCTGCAGATTTACAACCCAACATACCAATCTCTTTAAGGAGATCAAGAATATACTACTTTTTGAGAGATAAAAATTTCTTTTTCAGATCTAGCAACTTCAATTCCAAGAAAATATCTCAACTTTCTCAAATCCTTAATCTCAAACTCCCTGACTAAGAAATTTCTCAAGTGAGTCAATCCTTCTTCATTATTCCCTATCACCACTATATGTCCATATAAACAATTAGTAATGTGATCTTCCCTGCATGATGTTTAAATAAACAAGATATGATCAGCATCACTTTGAATGTACCCAAAAAAAAAGCATGGTTTTACTGAACCTTTCAAACCATGCTCTTGGCAACTACTTCAGCCCATGTAATGACTTCTTCAGCTTGCAAACTTTCCCTCTAGTCTTGTCGTCAACAAATCCAAGAGGAATCTTCTTATACATCTCTTCTTTCAGATCACCATGTAGAAAGACATTTTTAACATCAAACCAATGTATATCCCAGTCAAGATTAGTTACACAAGATAATAAAATTCTAATAGTGTTCATCTTAGTTACAGGGGCAAATGTTTCCTGCTAATCAACCCCATAGGTCTAACTAAATCCTTTAGCAACCAATCTAGCCTTGTACCTTTCAATTGAACCATCTGCTCTATGTTTAACTGTGAACACCCATTTACATCCAACCGGCCTCTTTCCTGGTGGAGGAAATACAAGATCCCAAGTCTCATTTTTTGCTAAAGCTCTCATCTCCTCAATCATAGCATCCTTCCATTTTGAGTCATGTAATACCTCTTGCCAATCATGTGGTATAGAAACAAACAAAACAATAACTCTATAAGAGGAATAGAACATTATAGGAGATAAAATGACGTATTGGGTGTTTAGTGCACGTCCTAACCCTTTTTCTAAGAGTAACAGGAATATCAAGATCAATATCAAAGGAGTTAGAATCAGTATTAGGATTAAAAACAACAAGGATTAAAGAAGACTCATCAGGTTTATTATGTATTTTCAGGATCTGAATTTGGAGAGGACGGTTGAGCAAAAGTTTCCTGCTCTATAGTTGTATCTGTATTACCCCCGCCGTGTGTAGGTTTTTCAAATTAAGTCTATCCAATGTTTCTAAAGTTTTTGTTGGTTGGTCTCTCGTATTATCTATGTTTATAGGAATCTCCCCCTAAAAGGAATCTCTATAGAATTATCCATCACCTCTTCCATCTGACATTTCTCCCCCTGAAGAGGCAACTGGAAAGAAAAATAGGATTCAAATTCCCTAAAGGTAACATCCATGCTCACAGAGTATTTTCTCAAAGGAGGATAATAACATTTGTATCCCTTTTTGAGTATTAGAGAAACCAACAAACACACTTCAAAGCTCTATAGTCTAATTTGCCCAAATTGGTCTGATGAAGAAAACAAACACAACTAAAAGCTTTAGGAGGTGAATTTTCCCTTTAAAGAACCTCTAATGTAGTTTAGTTTAAAGTATGAAGCAGTATACAATTAATAGGATAAGCAACAATCAAAACAACATCCCCCAATATGGTTTAGGAAGATTCATAGTAAACATAAAAGACCTAACTACTTCCAGTAAATGCATATTTTTCCTTTCAGCTGCTCCATTTTAGGCACTAGTATTGACACTAGTTTAATATATGATACCAATAGAAGCTAAATAGGTACAAAAATTTGTATTCATGTATTCAATACCATTGTCAGTTCTTAGGATTTTAACATGCGCATCAAACGGTCTACAAATCATTTTATGAAAGTTCTGAAGACACGAAAAAACTTCATTTTTTCCTTTCATCAAATAAACCCAAGTCAATCTAGTGCAACAATCAATAAAAGTCACAAACCATCTATAACCAGAAAAGGAAACAGTTTTAGTAGGGCCTCATACATCAAAATGAATAGTAGCAAAAGGTACCAAACTTTTATTATTAATTGGTGAATAAGAATGCCTAATGTGTTAGGCAAGTTCACAAGCATCACATACTAATAAATCCAAATCACATTTGGTAGACAAAGTGGGAAATAAACGTCCTAAAACAAAAAAAAGAAAGATTTCCTAATCTCCTATGCCATTGAATAACCTAATGGAAAGGATTTCTAGAAGTTCCTAATAAAGCTTGACTAGTACACGAATTTGAAAAAAAACACGTCATCCAACAGATACAGTCCATCGCACATGCTACCACTGCCAATCGTTCTCCATGTGTTCAGCTCCTGAAATACACAATGAGTAGGATGAAATGTTACTTTGCAATTAAGTGCTTTTGTGTGTAGGCTAACAGATAAGAGATTAACAGAAAATCTAGGAACATGAAGAACAGAGGAGAGATTAATATTTGGAGTACAGTCAATAGAACCTATGCCATCGATATTAAAGAGCCATCCACAATGCGGATTTTGTCGGTGCCTCGATATTTAGAATAGATAAGGCAATGCTTTATAAAGCCTGTTGTACATTTGTTTGCTCCTGAATCTATAACCCAAGAGGGTTTTACAATTTTAGCAAGGAAAGTAAGACATCACCTGAACTGACAAAATTAGAAGCTATAGTCTGAGTTGAGGAAGAATCAAGCTGTGACAATAATCGTTTCAGAGACTGAATTTCCTTATCAGAAAAGCTACCAACAATAGATGGTTCCTCAGATAAAGCTCCACCATTAGATGTGTGCTTGTGGTCTAGAAGAACTAACATGTTTCCCTCCACGCCCCTTAGTTGGGCGTCCATATAATTTCTAGCAGAACTCCTTAATGTGCCTGTTCTTACCACAATAGTCACAAATCAACTGATCTCTATCCAAAAAGCCACTCTTCGTAGCCTATATTTGTTCCTTGGCAGAATAAGCAATCAACCCTACTTTATCAACTGTAAACCTGTCAACCATGACACTCCTTCTAGTCTCCTATTGTTGTACAAAAGAGTCGTAAGGATGAAAAGGATCTCGTCCAAGAACTTGGACACGAATCTGATCATATTCGTTGTTTAGGCCCGCCAGAAAATCATACACACGTTCTACTTCAATCAGCTTATGAACTTGAGTTACATCATCAGGACATTTTGCTTGAAAATCTTGGTAATAATCCAGTTCCTATCACAACCCGCTAAGTTCCGCAAAATACTGAACGATAGTCAAACCCCCCTGCTTTGTCTCATGAACTTTTGTTGCAATTCATATCTCTGAGTATAGTTTCTTGTTTATGAATATGTCCGTGAACGACATTCCATATCTTCTTAGCTTTATCAAGGAGCAAATATCCTCGAAAAATAATAGGTTGCATGGAATTTATTAACCAAGACACGATAAGAGAATTCTCGGATTTCCACATGTTAAAGCCCAAATCTATTGAAACTGGTTTGGTTGCTCCACCATCGAGGTATCCCTACAAACCTCTAGCTTCAATGAATAATAAACAGGACGAGACCAAGCCAAGTAATTTGTTCCATCTAACTTCACTGGACTAATTTGTAGTGAGGGACACTAAGTGAAAACTAAAATCTGTCTTCTTGCCATCACTCATACCGTTAGACGCAAAGGAACACAAGTAGCAACAGTGAAATAAGCCGAAAAAAGGAAAAAAATTTCCAAAAAGGCAGAACTGGATCTGAAGAACCAGTAGACTGGAGTCGCAACACCAAGTCGAAGCCGTCAGAATAAGAAACGTTGACGGAGCTCACCGAAAACAGTCTCACGAGTTGGCACGTAAAGAAAGGCCAGAATCTTCTAGCGGCCCTTCTGCACACGGGCGTGATGGAATGGCGACGTGATTTGATGAGAATGGCCAATCGGCAGTTGCTCTTGAAGTGGGCAGTGACGATCAACTAACCCCCCCCCCCCCGGCAGCATTACTTGCAACTCAGCTCTGTTACGAAAAAACCCTTGGCCGAAAAAACACGGCAAGGCTCTGATACCATGAAGAAATTAAAGGAAAGGATGTTTTTGTATTTCTTTTCTATTGTGTGTATAATACAATCCCTAGGTTAAGTAATTTATATACAAGAATCTCACTAGAATAAGAAAATAATTAACTATGAAGGTCTAACAAATTAGGAAAGTAAATCAAGAATATTAATAACAAGGATCTCAACACAATATCTCAACATTCTAAATAGAGATATGTTACAATTTGATCCAACAATTATAGAGGAAAAGGATGCAAAAGTGCTTCAATAACGAGGAATCCTTTCTAGCACACATGAAAAACATCTAATTACATAATTATTAAGAAAACAAAAACCTATGTTGGAATTGTGAGACTTGTGTCGAGATGCTTTTTCACTTAGTTTGGATTTTGGATGGAAAGTGAACTTTGTTTTTACTGTCCTAAAGCTTGCTGTTAGAGGAAGTCCATTGGTGGGTCAGGAGACAAGGATATGGACTTTAAATTGAGTTTTTTAGGCAACTGAGTATGACCTAGTTAGGGTGCAGAGATAAGCATGGTTAGGAAAGGTTGAAATCTACTTCCGTACTCAAAATCCTATAGCTGTATGCCTATATAAATGTACCAAATAAATCAATGAAAATATGTACACTGTCTGAAGATTCATATTCTAGAACCAGCTTGCTGTCTCTGTGAGTTTGAAACTTCTCTTTGAAGTTTCAATTACAGAATTTGTGCTACAAGCATGTTTGTGAGTGTTTTGTACCCTACTAAGATTTATAAAACCTCTTTTGTTGTGTTTTGCCCTACCATTTTTCAACATGGCTTCTTAAGGGGCCTGTGTTTTAAGTGTTCACAAAACCAGTTCTGCTGCTGCATATGTTAGTGATTGTCTTAAGAGAGAATTTGTAAAAATTGTTGAAAATGAGAAGTACTAAAAACAAAACTGCATTGAGTTTGTCTTTTAACGACCCCGTCCATTTTCAAAGGTGAGAAAAATCTGTTTTTTGACTTTTGACAGTAAAATAGAAGGGGGCTAGCATGTCCATAAACCGGAGAGGGCCTAAGCATGTTATAAACCTGCAGAAAGTGTTGAAGGGACCTGCATATGTCCTAAACTGCATTAATCATATTAACGGAGATCTAAGCAATCGCTGCTATCCAGAAGCAGAATCACTACCAAGGAGTCTTTTAGACTTTTTAAGAGATGTAAACAAATTAGAGAATGAAGCTTGGAGGTGAGTTCTCCAAAATGAAATTTTACTATATGCATGGCTTGGAAACAAGTTCTTCCAAGTACAGTAAATCCCAGAAGATTTGAAAATTGGTGCTTGAAAAGCAAGCAAACATTATATGAAAGCACAAGCCGAAATCCTCCAACAAAATTCTCATTTAGTGCCTGAGTTGTGAGATTTTTGTTAACATACCTTTTATTATTCTGGATTTTGGACGGAAAAAGTAAGCCTTTCGTTTTTTCGGCTGTCATATAGCTTAATGTTACAAATATATTAGTGGGTTAAAGTGACAGGTTTGGGCTTTAGAGTTTTGTTAGTCAATAGGGCTATACTTAGTTAAGGTGCAGAGATAAGCATGGTTAGGAAGGGCTGAGATATACTTCAGTAATCAAAATCCTATAGCCATGCTATATTTATGTACCAAAGAATCAATAAAAAAGTGTAGCACTTTTGAAGGTTCATATTCCAGAACCAACTTGCTGTCTTTGTGTGAGTTTGACACCTCTTTTCAAGGTTCAATTAAAGAACTTATGTTTATGTAAATGAGTTGCAATTGGAGTGTTTTGTTGCGCTATTGAGACTCAATGAACCTGTTTTTCCATGTGTGTTGTGTGATGTTTTCTGCCCTACTATTTTTAAACAAACTAAATTAATATTTTAAAAATGAACATTTTAAAAAATAAACAGTCGTTTCTCATGTTTTGTTCATTGTTTCCAGGTGATTGTTAAATTACCCTAGAGAAACAGAATAACATAAGTGAGTTAAATTCCATTATAAAAAGGGTGATATGTTAGGGAGCAGATATTATTCGTAGTTGAGTGTTTACATAAAACTATTAGCACCAAACCCTTAGCCATAACCAAGGGGCAAGGCATTTAGGATGGAGCAACTAGGCACCAGTCCCACAAGATTCAAAATTTCGTTTTTAATATTTTGTTCCTTAAACTATTTTTGGTGACCCCATTGAAATTTCTTTTTGGCCCTCAAGTTCAGTTGAAAGTTTTATTCATGAAACTCAATTGAAAGTTTACAACAAACAAGTAAATCTTAACCCCAAACTAGTTGATATGAACCCTTTATTCTATTTCACTCTGTCCATAACTAATTGTGCATTAATGCCAAGAAGTACTAGGTCTTTTGAGCCAAGTTACCTCTATCTAGTTCCTATCTATATAACAAGTAATTCCTAATCTCCAACTAATAGAAACAATATAAATAATTAAGTTTATTTAATTCTTTCATTGTAATATTATAATGAGCCAACAGATGTCTATTATTGAATTCACCCGACCCGCGTTATTGTTTAATTAAGTTTAATACAGTCATGTAAGATGGGTTGATGGGCCCGCTATTCTGGCTGAATTTGAGTTAAATTTAAAAGCTAGAAGAAAAAGGGTTTTGGGAATAGAGAACAGCTTGGAGGCTAGGTACTAATGCTGCTTGCAGGGTTTATTTGGAAGCTAAATGGAAGGCTATTTACATCAATAATTAGGACTTTTAATGAAAACTGGTTAAAAAAGTATAGAAACACAGGAAGGATTAAGGGGTTTCAGGTGGCACTGCGAAAAATGTAGGTAAACTTCTACTATCATCACGTAGAGCTAGAGTCTTTTCCAGTCCATTAATTCCTAGAAGCTAGCAGATATCTGGAAACTCACTCTAGATGGTGGGGGGAAAGAAAATAAAAAAAAATTGCTCGAACTCGAAGAGCTTCAATACCTATTCAAAGTGACATGAATTGTAATAAATGACAATTTATTGTGAATAGTAATGTGTCATCACGTGTATGGTAAACAGAAAAATTAGTGTTTATGCTTCATCCTTAAACGTCCTTAGACATCACACTCAAGATTCCACAAGTTGATCACAACTTGAAGTAGCTTAAAAGCTATTTTTTTTTAATTGAATAACAAAACCAAATTGAAATCATTATAGTACTAGGTATTTATAGACTTCAATTAATACTAATCTTTTATGAAAAAAGATTTTAAAACAGCTCTTATTTTTTTTCTTTTTTTAAAAATAATTTTAAAACAACTCCTAGTGACCTAGTCTTTTAAGAAAAGGACTTTAAAGTCAGTACACACCCTCTTAGAATTTGGACTCCAGTTAAACTGAAACGGAATAAATTATCTCAACCCAACTAGGTCTCGAACATAAGGCTGAACATAAATATAAAGACTCCAAAAGAATAAGGAAATATTTTCTAGCAAAACTAGAATCAAAAAATTGTCCATAATTTTAGAACTCTAACCAGCAGCTTATTTATTTAAATATAAGCATAAATAAAACCAGAGGAAGTACAAGAAACTACCCTATGGCTTCACACCATTACTCCAAGTGGTTTGTAGGTTTCTTTTTCAGACACTTAGGGCCCATGTTTTCCTTCATTACACTTCATATCAATTAAAAAAATATTATACAAACAAATATTGTGCCCATCATTTGAGATAAAGATTCCAGATTTTGATTTTTTTTTTTTTAAATTATTTATTTTTTTCTTCATAATATTTTATTTTAATTATTAATTAAAATATTAATTTGGAATTACACATGAATAAAAATTATATTTTTAATTAATATCTTATACTGTATCATTAAATAATATTTTGTTAGTTTTTTTAGTATTTATATGTTTAATGAAGCAAACATTAAGATTAATTATTAAACTTAAAAACATTTTTAAGGAAAAAAAAAAAGATAATTCTTAAAAAAACTTTAAAAAATCCCAAAATTTCAAATTCCTACTGCCAATTATAAGGATATTTCCTATGCAAAAATGTGTCTTAATTGATATTTCAAGTAAAAAAAAATGCTAATAGTGTTAGCACATTTAGCACTTGTGCCTGATGAAGCAAACTATAGAATCCTAAGTGTCTAGAGAAAAAAGGCCAAGGACAGCTTTTAATAAGTATCAAACCACATGGTAGTTTACTCTACTTTGCCTATAAAACTCCAAAAACCAGTGTACAATTTTTTAAATAAACCCTATATTAAGACCTAATTCCATGCTTGAACCTTTGAATTTAAATTTTCTTGTATTTCTACTATGTATAATTGTCCCCTTGTTGGAAAAAGCAGGACCTTGAGTTTTGAAGTGCCCTATAAACAAAAAAAAATGACTCATTGAATTGCCATTTCACCTCCTTGGTTGCTAGAAAGAATAGAGAGACTCTGAAGCTTTGTTTGGACTTATTAAAGTTATCGAGAATCACAAAATCCCAAAAAAGTCCCAACATCTCCAGTATCTTCAACAGGGAATTCAAGCCCTATAGGCCCTACTATCATATTTGTTTCATTTTGGACCATTCTCATTCATGCATCCAAATTTGCCATAGCTAATTTCATCAGATAAATGCTTCCCCTTTTGACACTTCTCAAGTGAACTTCATTGGAATAAGAGCAATTGATGTAGTTCTCAGAGACATTCACATAGGGCTCATTGACTTCTATTTTGAATCACAATTGTAGCATCTCTTTAAAACAATATTCAAATGCTTCCCCTTTGTCAAGGATTTCTAATAAATCCATTAGAAATAAAACTCTCCATTTTTCTTTACAATACGATTCTCGTCATAAAACCCCTTGGTGTCATGCCTAACCTCCTCAATGGAAAGTCCTTTCAAAGTCTGCTTGTCAATATGATCTTGCAGTTTTCCCTCCTCTAACTCCAAACTGAAAAATTATGATTGCTGAATTTGTTTTTCAATTATCCAACTTCTTATTTCCTTGTTTCTACTTGTTATTGTATGATTTCTCTAGCAGCTCTCTTATCCATAAAAGTTCCCCAATATCCAACTTCATCTTTACTTTCCAAACAGCAAACAGAATTAACCCTCCAAAATATTGAATTGTTTTTCCTTAGTTCTTCATATACAACCAGTTTGCAAATATAAGAATTGATTTGTTGTTTAACCCTTTCAGATGGCATTCCTAGCTTTAATACTTCCTTTTCTAGCCAATGAGCCTGCACAAAGGCATTTTTTCTAGCTGCCCATGTCATTCCAACATTACATCTTGTTGATAAAGCTTCTTTGGTTGTTAGCCAATATTGATTGCTTGCTTTCCAGGACTTCCAGATTGTAATTCTTGCTTCTCCACTTGTTTGTGGAGGATGCATAACATTTTTGCTGTAACAATTACACCCCCTGAAAAACTAGAATTATAGTGGCTAATGCTTGTGTGGCTTCTCCTATCATTTGTCCATCAATGCTTGCCTCTTCATTTGGTTGATATAAACAGCCACTGAAATGCTGCTCGCTTTGAAAAGCACACATTCTTCAGTGCAAATTTTCAAGATAATAAACTTCTCTAGTGCCTTAGCTTTCCCCTCTTTCCATGTACAGTACAATACCACCATACTTTGGCAAAACAAACAGCTCGATAGCTGCAAACCTCACTTTATGATCTTCCTCCATGACATGCTGATAAAATATGATTCAATTGAATTCACCCAATCGGCAAATAGAGAAGGTTCAATCTTTCCTTCAACATCTAGAACTTCCAACTTGACTTTCTCATGATATCTCCAGCCATATTTTGTGTAAGTCCAGCTGCAACTTGAGGATTTTGTTTGGCTCTTGCATTTTTGGTCAAAAGAGAGTTTGGTTAATATCGGCTTCAGTTTGTTAGTAAGGGTTGAGAGAAGACAATCCCTTAAGCAACTCATCCACCTTAGCTTCTGATAAATTCAATCCTTCCTTTTGTATATTTATTATCTTGACAAAAATCAATTGAACTTTCATCGGAAAGAATTAATTTTTGAATTTATTTCAGCCTTTAAACCATATTGAAAAATTTAGAGAACAAAACTTACGACAATCTTTAAGATCTAATACCAAACTAACATAGAATGGGTTGAAGGTGACTATTATTGCTGAATTTCGGGTTAATTTGAAAGCTAGAGTTAAGAGAGCCATTAGGGTTCACAAAAAAGATGGGATTGAGGGGCAAAACTAAAGAAGAAAAATTTTTTGAAACAGGGCCCTCAGTAATATGACATAAAAACTCCTTATTTCCCTTATCTTGCTTTCCTTATTTTATATTTATTTTATTGAATTAAATATTATATTATATTATATATTAAATGTTAAATGTTATTTATAATAATTAATTTAAATTTAATCTTTTACAAATTTTGATTTTCCAGCAAATTCATTAATTAAGTTTAAGAAACAAGCAATTTCTCATGAATTAATTACTTTATTAAAGGTATAAATACATGCACGAAACACAACTTACTAATTAATTTTATTCATTTGCTAATTCATTTTAGATGTTAGACGAGTAAAGATTTTATGTTATAAAATAAAATAAAATAAAAAGTACGCAAAATGAATGATAGAAAATTGATATTTTTTTAATATAAAAGAATAAATAACCAAAAATAACAAGTTGAGGGCCATTGAGGATTGTCATAAGATTTATCTAGAGGCTAAAATGGCAGGATATTTAGATTTAATAACTAGGGCTTCTATGGAAATTGATTGAATAAACAGAAACAGAAAGGAAGCGTTGATGTTATGAACAGTGACGTGAACAGTATCCACAAATAGTGACATGAGTAGTAACTAGTGAACAGTAACGTGAATATTTGAACTGTAAATAGAAAGATAGACATCACACCTAAACGTCTCAGGCATCACACATGGTTGAAACTTGAATTGCATCGCACAACTCGAAGTAAGAGTAAAAACTGGTTTTCTTCATCGAATAACAAAACTGAATTGAAAGGGCAAAGCCCTTCAGTCCTTGACATGTATAAATTTCAAGTAATACTTATCCTTTATGAGAAGTATTTTAAAATCTTAAGCCTTTAAGAAAAAGACTCAAAACTAATCCACATGTCCTAAGGATTTAGGCCCCAAAAAAAAAAAACAAAAATAAAAATAAAAAAAGGTATAACAATAATATAAAGGCTTTTAAAGAAATAAGAAAAAATTTTCTAGCAAAGCTAAACATATAATATAGAAACTGTATGCTTAAGTGAAAATTAAATCAAAACGTCATGACTTGGTTATTACTTCAATAGTTATTATTTATTAATAGAATAAAATAATCTAATGCCCCACGAATATTTAAAATGAAATTCCGGGCTGCACCATGGGCCATGACTTGGTTTAAAACAATTCAGCCAAAGCAAATTAGAATATATATATATATAGCTCAAATGGTCTAGTTTAATTGTCAATAGATTTTCTTTTACATCCTAGCATTCTTATAACTGATCGCACAGCTAGGGCCATGTGGTTCAAATCTATGGCAGTCTCACACATCCCTAGGTTGAGTGAATTCACCGAATCAAACAGTCAGGTATATATTCTCTGCCAAAAATTTGGTGAACCATAAATAACTATTAGGATTAATAATATTTTTGTATATCAAATCAGAATGATTAATTCAAGGTTAAACAACTATTCTGGTCGAATTTCAGGAGTAGGCATTGGGCAGTATGGATTGAAAGCAATTTCTTTTTTTTTTTTTCTTTCTTTCTTTCTTTCTTTTTTTTTTTTTTCTTTGGGACCAAAATGAGGTATGTTAGCCATTTTTTCAGGGAAACAGAATGAGATCAATAACCTAGAATCTGACTCATACTTTAGTTGTAACTTACGAGCAAAGACATTCTTTCTACCTAAAACCATAGTTACCATGAATTGGGTCGAGCGTTACAGATTAAAGTGCTTTGGAGCTTTGGATGCCAGTGGTACGCAATCTTCATCTCCAATATCAGCAACCTCATTTCTGTTTCAGTTTTTCGAATTGATTCACAGGTACTTGCAAGTAATACTCTAATAAGGAAGAAATATGTTAGCAGTCAACTGAAGGTCTACACACGCAGGCCTAAGCCCCCACATATTGAGCTGTTGAATTAGTCATTCAAATTCTGTTTTGCATTTCTGTTTATTTCCTGTTATGTAGGAGGTAGTTCCTCCACTTTCTTTA
>CANUEP010115306.1:0-21316 GCA_947857235.1 Jatropha podagrica | reverse complement strand
CCCTACCAAAATCTCCATAATTACTTAACCATGGTTCTGATCCATACCCATTTGCATGGGAAGCTACCCATTGGAGGGCTGCCCATGAGTCATTGTAGCATATTGGTATTGGGTGCTCTGGAACTTTCCGGTACTCGACTGAGACAGCTATGACATTAGCCTCATGAACAAGAGAAGTTAGATATTTGTGATAAACTGGGTCAAAAGCAGATCCCAATGCAAACGCACCTCCATGAAAGTAAACAAGAATTGGGAGTTTTACTTTTGTGTTGTTGGACATTTTGGGTGTGAAAATACGAGCAGAGATGTTGGGTTTGAGTGAAATAGTTACATCTTTTGATCTAACACCTGTGTGAGGATCATCAGAAGGTGGGATTTGCTCAATAGGTACATATCTTTCTACGTGACCGTCTTCATGTACTTTGAAGAAAGGAAAGCAATCTCGTGCTATGGCCTTTGTGGTGTTCGAATTCATTTGCATCTTTATTTTGATATAACCACGAGATGGAATCCCCCTCGGGCCATAGAACGTTAAGGTCTTTTGCCCTCTCAATGAAATGAATTTTCTGAAAATCGAACTTATGTTGTCATCTTTACGGGGATAGAGGTCACTTACGACTCCAACGAACGCCTTATTGATCAAATTCATTTGCATCTTTAATTGCGATTGTATGTGAAAGAGTGGATGAAACAAACACATAATAGTGTATTTATATTGAACTTGAACGTCTATTGTGGGTTAGGATTAAACATATAATAATTTTAATCTATATAATAATAGGATTAAACATCAAATGAGGATGGGAAATATTCATTAACCAAAGAAAAAAAAGGTTATCTTACGATGGAAGTTATTAACAAAATACATATGTTAACAGATCGATACAAGAAAAGAGTGAAAAGAATCTTAAAATCGTAAGAATTATCATTATGATAGAATAATATACCTGACATGTTCTTAATATAACTCAACTATCGTATCGCATACATTCAAGTTTAAGTTTTGTAGCTACCTTATTGCATAAGGAGTTTTCTATGCACTCTTCTTTAATTCTAAGAAAATTAAATTTAAATATTAAATAAAAACGTGATGATACTTTGTTGGCTTAGGCACTTTTATTAGTGAATTATGAATGTTGGTAGACAACCATCAAATTGTCATTTGGTGGAACTCCAGCTCTCGATTTTGCTACGATTACAAAATTTTATTTACTGATTATCCCTCGGTCAGAAAACAAAAACAACATTACTTGATATTCAGAACTATACTATTAATTTTTGTTTTTTTTTTTAATCGGATTAGTTTTAGTTTTATGGCTTCTGTTCAATTAAGCAAAAGGCAAATAGGGGAATTTGTGGGCCCCTTCATATTTAATGTCAACCAGTTCTTTTAGCTTTACAGATTATAGTTCAATTTATATAAAAAGAGTTTTCAAATTTGATTTTCACTAAATGCATTTGTAGAAAAGAGCGATGAACTTTAACCTCGCCGATAGATTATACTAGTAGTGTGTACACAAAAAAAAAATGTTAGCACTGAAACGTGATATAAATCTGCAACTAACAATTGACTATAACATGAGGTTAATGTACAGAAACATGTGAAAAGCTATTTTCCTTTTAAATTATGTTAATGTCTTACAAATATTGTGCTGGCTTCTTCTTCTTCTTCAAGTCAAGGTCTCAAGGATGCTTTAAAAATGGTTTTCTATTGGAATATTTTAAAGTCAATAAATAATTTCTCCAGTTATGCAGCCACCAAGACCATGTATTATTTTTAGTGACTTCTTGCTTGAAGATGTGAAAGTCAACATATTAAAGTTAAGCTCAAGTTTTTTTTTTTTCATTTTTTATTATTTATCTCTCTTCAATAAATTGTTGACGAAAGTGTAATTTTGGTAATATGTACTTTGATTCTAGAAGTCAAAAGGATCGTTTTCGTTGTGTTAATTCTGTGTTTCACGTGAATAGGATATGTGCGTTCACTTTATTAAGTAATTTGTTCTTGAAGCTATGACGAGGTATCGTCATAATTTGTTAGATTGAGGTATCGTCCACTTTAGCATATAATTTAAATTAGTTTTAACGGAGAGATATGATGTAATTTGTTAGATTGATTTTCTATTTATAATTTCGCGTTGAATAGAGTAGTAGACTGATGAGTTCTTTTTATATTATTTTTAAATTCATAGATCACGTGAGCTCATCTATTGTTCTTTTGCACCAGAATCAGAATTAATATTCGAATATCCTAATATCAATGTGAGTAATAATAAATAGTGCATGACATGCATTTCATTATATCATGATTTTATATTGTCATAACCTTATTGCATAACATCATTAAATATTTTTATATCAGGACATATTATATCATTATTTAGCAATCGTATCATCACATTATATAATTTGCGTATTGATTAATGATTGGCAAATTGATGAATTATTGATTGAACGTGCTGTGATATAAATTGTTTTATTTGAGTGGAATTAGAATGAAATAGGTCACCATAGGTTTGTGAAAACGATTTTTGGTACCGTCGGCCATGTATGAAAAGATCAGCTCCCCCGTGTGCATCTGATGATAAGTGATATGATATGAAAAAACCACAGGCTGGCCTCCTAATGGTGTGGAAAGAAAAGAGGACATGAAAAATAATGAGAGGGCTGGTCAAACGAGAATTGGACTGGTCGGCCATATATGAGGGATCGGCTCCCTGGTGCGCACGTAAAGAAAATAAGTCATGTGAGAGGACGACTCATTGGGGGTTTCGGTGATGCCACAGACTAATTTCCACGTGAATGATTATTTGAAAATGAAATAATTGTGGATGCTGAGACTGTGACATATGCATAACTGATAGAGTGATTAGTTCTGTGACTAGAGATGCATTCTGCGTAATTGTCTGGTCATACATTATTTATTATTATTCACTGAGTTTGTGAAACTCGTCTCTCCTCCCACCAACTTTTTCAGAAAATAGGAGATTTCTATAGGAGAGTTAAGGCTCTGTATTATTCTCCACAGAGTTCCAAAGTATATTTCAATCTTATATAGTTTGTCTGTAAAAATACGGTGACTTTAAGAAACTTCTCTGCTTTTAGATATTTTGAAACTCCGCAGTTGTAAGAAGTATGTGTGACCAGTAGACATAGTATATTTGAGATTTGTTGGGCTTGATTGCATATAATTAAATGAGTTAATTATCGTCGGGCCATGGCTATATGAATACTGAACTCATACATGTTAAACCTATATGGGCTCACTATTACTAAAGGACAGCTAGACTCGTATATGGACTTTATAGTTAGGCTTACTACAGGTTTCGAGAGCCTTAAGCTTATCCAAGTCCTAGTACCGATCTAACCCACAGTTTGGGTTGTGACATAACATAACAAACGTAACAAATTCATTTGCAAATGAATTATACTTGAAATTCATTTACAAATAAATTCTATGATTATGATTCATTTATTCCAAACAGGATGTAAAAGCAGAACCAATACACCTTTACCAAAAATACAGAAAAATATAATCAACATTTTGCACATTAACTGTGCCAGTTTATTTTCAGAAAAAAAAATCGTTATAATGTATAGTTTTGTATTTATTATTTGAACATTTTGCATATTAACTGTTTCACCGAAAAACTATTATTTAACCTAGCAGTAAAATGTATTATGAATTTTATTATAATCCCATTAAAGAGTAATTTTGCCCAGAAACTATAATATAAATCCATTTTTGGATAAAAATTACACGAAGTGAAAATTAAAATTTGGATATATTATAGGTTAATTAGAGCTTTTTTTTATCTTTTATATTAATATATTTTTTTATATAAATGAATTTGAATGTTAAATTTCATTTACATATAATAGAATTGAAGTAATTGATCCTAATATAATTAATGATATATAGAAAAAAGTTAGAAATAGATTTATCTTTTGTTGGATCCAAAAGGATGAAAAAGCGGGTAAATGAGCTGGACGCATTGATCACCGACCGACCTTGCTCAGTGGACCACTACATCTAATTACTTGCTAGCAGTTCATCAATTCCATAACATAATTTGCATAATTCAGGAAGAGTTCCATTTTAAAAAAAAAAATGTTTGAATTCTCTAAATGACAGTTATTCTCATAAATTTAGTTAGTTAAATACAAATTTACTCATATTCCAGTTGATGGCACGCCCTTCCGTCTTCAGCTTATACATTTAAAAAATTGCTAATTCCAAAAATTACACCTAACTCCTAGATTTATGAGTTTCAAAATATTGATCCTAAGTTGTTGCCAAGTGTGTATATATATATAGAATTTGATACTCTATTTATTTAGAATATTTTTTTTTCTTTTTTTCTCATTAAAGTATATTTAAAATAAATATTATATGCATTTTTAGTATAAAACTCTTTTTTGAACTACATTTGTTTTAAATCTATATTTGAAATTTTGCATATATTATTCAAATCACAAGTTAAACTCAACTAATCTTTTTTTTAAAATACAAATAAATTCAACTAATCTGAACTATACCATAAATGTTTCAACTTTGAAATTATTTAATGAATTACAATTTAAAATTTAAAATAAAATAAAATAAAATACATTATCAAACTCTTATTGTGAAAAATATATTCTAACTATAGTTATTTAAAAACTATATTTAAAATATTTTTTATATATCATATCATTTATCATATTTACTATAATGTTTGTCGTGTAAAATGTTCATTTAAATTAATTTTAAATAATTTGAATTGAAATCAAAATATTTAGTCCTTTGTTTAATCAAATTATTATTATTAATAATTTCAAATGATGATAAATATATTGATAATAAATAATTATTTATTATCTACTGATTGTGATAATTATTTATGCAAATTAATTACAACTAATAGAAAATTAAAAGATGCAATCCTATTTGGTTCTATAGTTATATATTAAATTATTTTTAATTTTATATTTATTAATTTTATTGAAAATTATTTAAATTAAAATAAATCTATTTCAAATTCAAAACATTAGACTAATTATATAAAAATTAATGTCTATAATAAAATTGAAAGAAAAGAAAATATATATTAAAAATCAATGATTTTAATTTATTTTTAAATTAATAAAATTTCTTAGAAAATATTAAAAATAATAAAATTAATGTCCTTAGAAATTCAATCATAGAAGTATATGTATCATTCTTAATGGTAATTTCATATAAACCGGTTTCTCATATAATTTATCAAATTTTTCCTAATTTGATAGAGTAATAGAAAGAAGAAGAGAAAAAAAAAATATCAATGTTGAAAAAAAATTGTATAAAAATTATTGGAATAAAAAAAAAAGACCTTATCAAGCCTCAAAAAGCTCCCTCTATTTATAGTCTAATCATAAGCGATTAATGACAATCAATATATTATCATTAAAACTAATAAAAAAAATTTATATTATTAATTCAAAATAAATAAATATTGAAACTTTTAGATATTCATTATTAATAAAACTATTAATAAATATTTTTATCGTTAACATTCTCTATCATTCCTTTAAATATAAAATTTTCATTCATAATGATAAATGATAACTATAATTGATTAAAATATTCAATGTCAATATGATAATAATATTAATTTAAAAGATCAGTTATAATACATATTAATATGGTGATCAACATCAAAATTACGATAATTCTTAATTAAAAATAGATTATAATATTATAATAATTTAAGTATTTAATACATATTAATATGATAATTGAATGACAATTAAGATCAATATTATATAATTTTAATTGAAAAAGAAAGCTTACAACATTATAATAATTATAATTATTTACTAATATGTATTAATTATGATAATTGAATGATAATTAATATCAATATTTATATTACAATATAACTAATAATTAAATTCTACGTGTTACTATTAAAATTTAAGAATTCTATATAGTATTATAATCTAATATATCATCGTCAAGAATTTTATGTGTTAAAAAGAACATTAACTTATGAAGCGTCACATGTCAAATTTTTAAGAAAAAAATACTTGCAAGTGGTAGAGAAGCTCTTCCTTTACCAAATCATTGCTATTCATCCTTCCATCTTAACTAAGATTCTAATAAATCTGATATTTATTTTTAAAAAAAATTAAGAAAATGTTTCTTAATTGAATTTATAGAAACGAACCCTAAACGTTTTGGAAACATTTCGTGCCGTTCCCATGTCTAAAACTTGGAAATTCCCTTGTCCTGCTGTTTCCATGCCTCACAAGTCACAATCATACGCTCACTGTTATACTGCATCATTGCCTTGCTTTGCATTGTATGTCTTCTGGGGGACATTAACATCCCGATTCTTATTTGAATCCATTATACATTTTAATTTATAAAATTATATATATTAAATGTCTAAATTTATAAAATTATTTTATTAAATATTTTAATTTATAAAATTAGATTAATTAAGTCATTTTGTGTCCCTCTTTCTTTTGTAACCTCTTAATTTTTTATATTTCTCTTATATTTTTTGTAACCTCTTTATGGTTTTTATTTAATATATTTAAAATGATTTTGAATTTTTTTTTAAGAAATGAAATGAGGTTCACTATTAGTTAAATAGATTTGGGATTGGTACATATGTTAAATTTTAAATAGATTATTTACATATTATAATTCAGTTGGCAATGCAGGCTGTGTATATGGAAAGTGTTCTTAAATTTAATTTTTATTAAATGCACTTGCAGAGAGAAGCGATTATTAACTGTGACTAACCTGAGGATCTAGATACTAGTAGTTTATAAAAAAAAATTAAATAGATTTGTGCATGAATATTTGAACAAAAATTTAAATAAATTTCGGACGGATATGGATGTCAAAATTATAAACGGATTTAAATATAGGTA
The DNA here is from genome assembly GCA_947857235.1 of Jatropha podagrica. Classification (NCBI taxonomy): domain Eukaryota; kingdom Viridiplantae; phylum Streptophyta; class Magnoliopsida; order Malpighiales; family Euphorbiaceae; genus Jatropha; species Jatropha podagrica. The sequence continues at coordinate 14,413 of CANUEP010115306.1, read as the reverse complement.
GAGCACATTTTGCAACTACCCACTGCTTCCATCCCTAGGTAGGGACAACGGGACATGTTTTCCCTTTTTTTTTTGAAAAATAAAAAGGAGAAAAAAATTTCAGGTGGGACATGTTTTGGTGCGAGAATTCATTGTATAATGGATCTCCATCCTGGATTGATGGTTGGTTGATTGTAGACTGCAGAGCTCCATTGGTAATATCAGTCCGTCGGTTGGAGAAAATATTAATTTGAAATAAAAGACAGTGTTAATTCCATATATATAATCCAACGTTTATATAAAAACTGAATATTTAGTTATCTAAAATCACCAGTCAACCTAAATCTACTAAACTTTCATCTACAAGTAACACGGACCATTCCTCATTCTTTTTACATATTTCCACCAAAAAGCTTTGCCTCCATCTCGTAGGATCACGGCGACGCAGTTCTCAGTTCATAATAGCAAGAATCCGGTCTAAGAAAATCCACTTTAAATAGACTATATTCTTCCATCAGAAGAGTTATTATTTAAACATTATACATAATGAGATGAATTTATGAAGGATCAAATCCTGATTAAGTAGGCAGATGATAAAGCCTTTATTATTCAACCATTAGCTCAGATTATGCTTAGATTTATTGCCCTTTTACATGAAAGATTTACATAATGATAAAGTCTTAATGTAACGTCTTACCTCAAACAATATACAATTTTACAATTGTCCTCTTTTTTTTTTTCTTTTTTTTTTTTCTATTTAAAACATGAAAAAAATAAATTTATATTTATTATTAGCTAAAATCTAAAATATAAAATATATATAGCCAATCTAAAATAGAAATATATTTTCCTATACTGAAAGTACCCGGATCAACCAAACAAGAATTGGGGAAGAAATAATTAAAACCCATATCAATTACAACTAATAAAAAGCATAAACCAAAGAATAGAACAGAACAAAGTTTTCCAAATTAATCAATGATAAAAACCAAAGGAAAATGAGCAGTAACATCGTCATTATCAAATCCTGCATCTCAAAGGTAAATGTCGTTTGTTAATGAAAGAAACAAAGTCTTGCATAAGAAGCTTAGCTTGCTCACAATTGGGATTTAGTAAATGAAAAATATGACCTCTTCCTTCATGCACTACAATGTCTGCCTTTCCTTTCCATCCAGACTTCTTCAACTCCTCATAGTAAGAAATACATGCTTCTCTTAATCGATCTTTTCCAGCCACAAACACCAGTACCCTTTCACACCCGATTCTAGCCATATCCTTCACAGCTGGTTTTATTCTAGGGTCCTCTAATCCTTCATTTGTAGGGCATATGTACAACCATATTCTATCAAATTTTGAACCCAAAAAAAGAGGGTGCACCAAAATTATCCCTTGCAGCTTGACACCATCTAACCCATGTGACCCTATCTTTACAGACATATTGTATGAAATGTTTGCACCTGCACTATCACCAGCCATGAAAACCCTACCAAAATCTCCATAATTACTTAACCATGGTTCAGATCCACAACAATTTGCCTGGGAAGCTACCCATTGAAGAGCTGCCCATGAGTCATCGTAGCATGCTGGTATTGGGTTCTCTGGCGCTTTCCGGTACTCGACTGAGACAGCTATGATATTAGCCTCTTGGACAAGGGAAGTTACAAATTTGTGATAAATTGGGTCAAAAGCTGATCTTAATGAGAACCCACCTCCATGAAAGTAAACAAGAATTGGGAGTTTTACTTTTGGGCTATTGGTTTTGGGTGTGAAAATACGAGCAGAGATGTTGGGTTTGATGGAAATGACTACGTCTTTAGATCTAACACCTGTGTAAGGATCAACAGAAGGTGGGATTTTCTCAATGGGTACATACCTTTCTATGTAACCATCCTTGTGTACTTTGAAGAAAGGGAAAAAATCTTCCGCAATTGTGCTCGAATTCACTGGCATCTTTGATTTTGCATGTGAGATGCACGGATGAGGGGAAAAAAAAAAAGAGAGAATAGTCTGCTTAAAACTAGAACTATAAAAAAAGAATCTTCAGCAGTTGTGTCCTTTGCTATTTCATGCAGGACAAGAACAATGGTCCCAATATATAGGTATTTGTCTGCCACTTCAACCTATAATAATAATACAAAGTATGATTCGTTGAAACCACTTATTTCACCTGCCACCTGACCGACATTATTTCATTAGAAGATAATTATATGATTTGGTTCCGCAATTTGGTCAGTTCTATAATTTTTTAGTGGTTTAATTGGATTTTTTTAATCAATTAGGTGCAATCTATTATCTAACATGACCTTGTTTTATTAAGAAGTAAAAAGTAAAAAATTTTATTTAACAATATTATACATAAAAATTAGTTCATTTCATCTTTACTTCTTAATTCTTTTTTAACTTTAACTAGTGTTAGCACACACGCGATACGCAGAACAACATTAAAAAATAAAATAATATTATATAATATCATTCAAAAATAATAAAATTATATAATAAAATTATTGTCAAATGCATTATAAATACTCAAATCTATTTAAATATTCGATTAAAAATTTAGATATCTAAACCCGTATAGAAATTTACCTTTAATAACCAAATTCATTCTGAACGCGATTGTAATTACCTGTTTAAATACTCAAATCCGTTTATGTTAAAAATATATATTTTTATTTTTTAAAAAATAAAAAATAAGTAAAAATTATAAAATTTTTATTTTTATTTAATCAAAAAATATAATATAAATATTAAATATAATTATAGCATTAATATAATTAAAAAGGTATGTGTGCGTGTGTGTATATATATATATATATATATATATATATATATATATATATATATAATTTTCTTTATAAAAATAATTATTTTAAATATTTTTAGAATATTAATTGAACGGATAACAAGTAGTGAGTATCTGAGTCTTTAAATCCAATTTAAACCCGATACGAATAATAAAAATATTATTCGAACCCATCCCAAACTTGTTTATTCATTACATAAATTTGCCAAAATCATATCAGATTTTACTGAATCAAGTAAAATTGTCATCCTTAATTAAAATATATTTTTTTAAGTATCCTACGAAACATTTTACTAATAATAGCAAAAGTTATTTATGATATGACCTATATTAAAAAATGCACACACATTATTAAGATATTTTTCAATAATGATACTAATTTTTAAAATTTAACTAATTATATTGAAATAAAAAATTATCTATTTTTTATTTTTATGCTTATGATTTATTAGAAATAATTATTTATTTATTTAAAATATTAATATATTACTTATTTAGTATAGTGTGTCATAAATATATTTATGTCTTACTTGTTTAAAAATTATCACATCTTATACATTCTCGTACTTTATATCCTATGTTCATACAACTTACCTCCCAGACATATGAGATTACTCTATATATCAAGCCAATTAATTAACGTATTTTTTTAATTAGAAAAAAAAATGATACATTTTTTCCAAAATTTTTTTTATGTCATTGAAATAAAAAATTAAGTTTTTATTTTATTTTATATTTATAATTTATTACAAATGTTATTTATTTATTTGAAATATTAATGTATTACTTATCATGTGTAGTGTGTTCTAAGCGTGTAGATGTCGTATTTTTTTAAAATTATCGTTTCTCTTACATTCTCGTATCTCATGTCCTGTGTCTTGTATATTCTCAAATCTCATGTCCTGTGTCTCGTATGTTCTCGTATCTCATATCCTGTGTCTATCCAACTTAACTCTTGACATATGAGATTACTCCACACACCAAGCTAATCAACCAAGTTCTTTTTTTAATTACCAATTAAAAATGAAGTATTTTTTAAAAATTTTTTTATGGCATTGAAATAAGAAATTAAGTTTTTATTTTATTTTATATTTATAATTATAATTTATTACAAATGATTATTTATTTATTTAAATATTAATGTATTACTTATTCTGTATATTGTGTGCTAAGCATGTGGATATCTTAGTTATTTAAAAAATAAAATAATTATTAGATCCCTCAGGTTTACCATAATTATTTAACTGGTCCCTGACATTTAAGGTAATATTTTACTCGTCCCTAAAGTTAACCTTCGCCTGATTAAAATGTCATTTCGTCACTTTTGTGTATTTCTATCGTCAATCTGAGGGAAAAAGACGAAAACAACCCTAATGCTGACATGAACATCTTCTAGAATCGTGAGGTGGGAAAATGAGAAGAAACCCCATTCTCCAAAAGAAATTCGCTCTCACTTTCCAGAAACTGTAATACACAATTGATCGGTCAATCACTATGATATCACCAATTCGAAGGACGTTTCTTCAACTGGTTGCACATTTAGAGTGGGGAAGATAGGAAACCAAGTGTCGCTTACCAAGTAAGTGTTATTCAAACTTAAGCCATTTTATTTAGTTGGTTGCATGACGTTTTCTCCTCCATTCCTTTGTTTTTTGTTTGAATTTGTGTTGATTTTATGTTTAGAAGTTGATTTCGTTTTGTATTTGCAAATGATAGTATGAAATTAGGATTTTGTAAAATGTAAAAAATGGAAGCTTTCACTTCAAAGTTACATCAGTATCAATTTTTAAACAAAAATTATTTGCTTCTAGGTAAACATAGATGAATTTGCCTGATTGTTTCATGATTGGGGTAACTTATAAGGGAGACACAATGTATCTATATGATGCTTAACCTGAAAGAATGTCATACATTGTTCTATTACAAAATATTTGCAAAGTTCATCGTATAAAACATGGGAAAGTTGAGATCATCTATGAACAGAACTACAATATAGATAATGATGCTGATGTACATTTGATGTTTGAAAGATATAAGGAGATTGCATTTGTGCCATTGCGTTTGGAAGATAGGGTACGTCCTATGATTGTTATTATGCCACCGCTTAAACTTAGTCAAGTGGTAAATAATATTGGAGTTGAAAATGAAAATGTGGAGGTTGTAGAGGTTCCTGAAGATGGGGTTGGAGAGGCAGAAAGTATTGCTGGCTCCCAAACTGAGTTGAGCAGGGACTTTAGGGGTATGCATGATATTGATAATGAAAATATTGTGAATGATACTACTAATGAAAATGTTGATGGGGGAAGTGTAAATGGAGGAGTTAGAGGGAGGGGGAGAGGGAGAGGAAGGGGGGGGGGGGGGGGTTGAAATGTTGTGTGGTTCACAGATATGGGATAATGTGATGGCTGAGGAGACTGACTATTCATGTGAGGTAAGGGATTTAGGCAGGCATAGGGGCAGGGGCAGGGGGAGAGGGAGGGGAGAGAGAGAGAGAGAGAGAGAGAGAGAGAGAGAGAAAATATTGAGAAAATAAATAGGGATAAGAAAAATTAGAATATAGCCATTAAACCATACAATATTAGGCATAGAGTTCAACATGAAGAGGTAGGAAATGCTGATTTTGAGGGAGGGGAGACTGTGGCTGATAGCCAGTCTATAGATGATGAGTATAAGCTCTCTAGAAGTGAAGATGATAGTAGTGAAACTGAGCAAGATAGCAAAGTGCAAGTTGACCTAACAATGGTCAATGAGGAGGATGATGAAGCTGATGGTCTTAGTGATATTGAAACTAATAAGAAAGTCTCAGCTTCAAGCAATGATGGAGAAGAGGCTACCCCTAGAAAGAAGAGAGTGAGAAGGAAAATAGATCCCTGAAAAAGAATCTATAATAACATTTTCATAACCCCTCATGAAAGTGACATTGAATTCAGAATAGGGCATGCTTTCATGAATGTTGAGCATTGTAGAGAAGCTTTAAGAGATTATTTTGTGAGAGGAGGTTACCTAATTGGGATGATTAAGAATGATAGTGAGAGGGTTATAGCTAAATGCAAGGGGCAGGAGTGTTCTTTTAGATTTCGTGCTAGCTTGGCTCCAGACAGGGTTACCTTTGTTGTAAAAACATTATAACCTGAACATACTTGCATTAGACCTTTAGGTAACAAAAATCCAAATTCTACAACTAAATGGGTGAGGAAGAAGTTAGACTCACAGTTGAGTGTTGATCCATCTATGAGTTTTGAGTTAATGAAAGCTGAATTGAAAGGAAAATGGGGTATTGAGCCTAAATATTGGTAGTTGCAGAAGGCAAGAACTGTTGCTAGAGAGCAAGTAGCAAGTTCACATGCAGAGAGTTATAAGAATTTACATAAGTATATTGCAAATCTTTAAAGATCCAACCTAGACACTTTTATCAAATTCCAACCAATGCTAAGGAATAGTTTGGATGATCCACTGGTGTTTGGTTCCATTTTTATATGCTTTGAAGCAATGAAAGAGGGATTCTTGGAAAGGTGTAGACCTATAATAGGGTTAGATGGATGCTTTCTTAAGGGACCTTTTAGTGGGCGTTGCTCAAGTGCTGTTACCCATGATAAAAATAAAGGTGTTTTCCCTTTAGCATTTGCCATTGTACAAAATGAGTGTACTGTCAGTTAGACCTTCTTTCTTGACTGTCTTAGGCAGTGCATTGGCCCTGGAAATGTAGAAAAGCCGTGGACATTCATTTCAGATAGGCAAAAGGTAAATATCTTACTTCTAAACTTGCATTATCAATTATTGTTGTCCATGCATATATAATCACTTACTTTAATTCTTTGTGCATAGGGATTGCTTGAGGTAGTGAGGACTTAGTTTGAGGGGTACCTTCACAGATATTGCTGCCAGCATTTGCTTATGAACTTTAAGAAGTAATTTCCAAGCGTAATGTTGAGGAAGGAGTTCTGGATGGCAGCTAAGTTCAGCCATGCTTATGCATTTCAGGTGCACATGAAGAATATTGAGTCAAAAAATAAAGGTAAGCCTGCAAAATGGTTATTAGACATCCCTCTCTCACATTGGTGTAGACATGCATTCCATGAATCTGCTAAGAGCATTGATGTAACAAATAATATGACAGAGAGTTTCAATAGTTGGGTAGGGAATTTGAGAAATAAGCCTATAGTGGAGCTAATAGATAGCACTAGGCAGAAATGTATGGTTAGACTTCACAAAAGGTTTGCTAGAGTTGCTAGTTGGGAAGAAAGGGTAACACCTAAATGCAAGAGTGCATTAAACAAACTAATTAAAGAGTCTAGGGTTTGTAGAATTTTCCCAAGTAACAATGAAGAGTTTGAGGTGAGAGAGGGGCCTGTAGCATTTGCTATGGACTTGGGGAAAAAGATTTGCACTTGCAATTATTGGGCAAAATCAAGACTACCATGCAAACATGCATGTATTGCAGTAGGGTATAGGAGACTGAATCTTGAGGATTTGTGTGATGAGTATTTCACAATAGAGAGATATATGAAGGCATATAAGGGAGTGATTCATCCAATCCCAAAATACAACCTACAACTTGACATTCAATTCCTTATTGTGAATCCTCCAAACCTAAAAAGAAAGCTTGGTAGGCCAAAGGAGAGGAGAATCCTTCAAGAGGGTGAACCTAGTCAAAGCACATCAAAGAGATCGTGCACTGTCAGATGTGTCATATGCAAGCAGCTAGGGCATAATAAGAGAACTTGTGAGAATGCCCCACCAGCTAGGGCATGATGAATGTTCGTTTGTGATATTTGATGAATATTACATTTACATGGTCAGAGAACCAAAAAATCTGTCAATGGAGGACGCAAAAGAGCAAATGTTGGTACTGGGAGAGGAGCTGTATCTACTAGTGGATCCACACCTAGAGGACCTACTGCTTCTACAGCAAGAAGAGTTGCTACTGCTCCTACTAGAAGATTTGTAAGTTCTGGGCTTAGCACTCCAGATGTTGCTACTGGGAGAGGCTCTTATTGATTTAGTTATGCAAATGGTTTTTGAGAATCTGTAGATTGTGTTGTTTTTTAAGATACAGAAGGTTGTTTTGTGAATTTGTACATTGTTTTGTGTTTTAAAGATGCAGTTGGTTTTTCTATACTCTTTGCCATTTTTAGTGCACTTAATGACAGAAAGATGGATGAAGATATAGTGAAGTAAGGAATACAATATTTTTTTATTTACTGTACAGCACATGCATAGGGGATCTTTTTGAAGTTGGATCAAACTTTTTGTAATGTGTTACAAGAAACACTCAAAATCAAGTGGACCAATAAATCTTGAGTTCTTTTTGTAATGCACATGTATTAAACAACATTTGAATATTATTGTTTGTGACTGTAAAATACTTTATTAATGACAATGCAATGATTTTTATATATTATCATACATTGTTATCTTCTTTATTATAGATTCTTTTTGTTAATCTATTTCATATTAGTGTGCATTATTTTCCAAGTAGATGGATAATATTTAATTTGCTGGAAAAAACAATATTGCATTGAATTGGGTACATTACACAAGTTCAACTACCTGTCTACCACATAATACTTCCCCCATAGCTTGGCTCCACATAACAGGTCCCTTTAAAATACAACAAAACATGTCACTCTTGCTTTCTTTACTCAGTTTATCTTACAAAGCAAAATTACAAAGAAAGTGAAAAGCATCATCATCACAACAAAGCACACAAAAATCAACTTCCTCAAACTACCTAGCTCAACCTCTAAGTAATCCCTTCTTCCTCCAATCCTCAACATCTCATTTTGTGTTTTCAGCAACTCAGCCTTCAAATATGATAGCTCCTCCTTCAACTCAAATTACTCAGAATGAACACTTCTTTGCCTCACCTCACAATCACTTTCTTCAGATCGATCTACTGGATCTATTGCTTTACACCATCCAAGAAATGAACCACATGCATTATCAAGACAGTAATAATACAATTGATTTTTGTTCTTTTGTGTTTCTGAGATTCTAATCCGAGCTTTCTCCCACACTTGCAGTAGATATTAACAAACCTTCCTTTCCGTGAGCCATCTCCTTCACTAGAAATTGACATTCCCGATTTCTTCTTTAATAAACACGTTGGTCTTCAAGCAAGGGGTAAGAATTGTCATTTCAAAAATATTATCTCACCTCCCTCTTCATTTTTCCCTTAGATTGACGGCAAAAATACACAAAAGTGGATGGAAGGACGTTTTAATTAGACGGAGGTTAACCTCAGACACGAGTAAAATATTACCTTAAATGTCAGGGATCAGTTAAATAATTATAGTAAATCTGAGGGACCTAATAATTATTTTTTCTAAAAATTATCATTTCATGTACATTTTCGTATCTTGTATCTCGTGTCCGTGTAATTTAGCTTCTGATATATGAGACCACTCCATATACCAAGCCAATCAATCAAGATTTTTTTTAATTACTAATAAAAATGAAGTTTTTTTTTAAAATTTTTTTATGTCATTGAAATGAGAAATTAGTTTTTATGTTTATAATTTATTACAAATGATTATTTATTTATTTAAAATATTAATATATTACTTATTATGTATAATGTGTCATAAGCATATAAATGTCCTACTTATTTAAAAATTATCATATCATGTACATTCTCGTTTCTTTTGTCCTATGTTCGTACAACTTAACTTCTGGTACATGAGACTATACCATATACCAAACTAATCAATCAAGGTATTTTTTTAATTACCAATAAAAAGTGAAGTGTTTTTTTTTTTAATTTGTTTTCATGTCATTGAAATAAGAAATTAGTTTTTTTTTATTTTGTGTTTATAGTTTATTATAAATTATTATTTATTTATTTAAAATATTAATATATTACTTATTCTGTATTGTGTGTCCTAAGAGTATCTGTCACAACCCAAAACCGTGGGTCGGACCGGCATTAGGACCTAGGTAAGCTTCAGACCTCCGAGGCCCGTAGTAAACCTAAACTGTTAAAATCCATTTCTATTATCATTTGACTAAAGGAATAGTAAGCCCATATTATGACATTATTCATAAATTAATCAGAGTTAACATTTCGGATCCAGCCTTAATATTAAAAACTGTTCATAGCTCGGGCCCATATCCATTTAATAAAAATACATTCTCATGTAAACATTTATTTGTCATAATATGATCAAACTATTCCTATCATATAGTCTTCAAATATTAAAAAAAAACACTCCATAATTTTTTTATAATTGCATGATAATTTCTTTTACATAATCAAATATTAATTAAACATCTTAACTACGAAATTAAATAAAATGTGCAAAAAATTATAAATATTAATAGATAATTCATACTAACATGTTTGAATCTCTGCGGAGAAGGAAATAGAGTTTTATAAACCAAAGATACTTTTATTTCCTAAAAAATATTTATGGAATGGGGTGGGTTTCACTAAACTCAGTGAATAATAATAAATAATGCAAACTCACACATTCAGGCAGTATGCTTTTACAATATATAAAAAAGACATTCTTTCACAAGCATATGACACAACATCAGCATCTTCAAACAAATCATATTCAAATATTCACAACATGTGGAAAATGGTCAGTGAAGTCACAAATCCACCTGTTAACCCCCGGCCAATTTTCATTATAATAATATACATATATCGGGGAGCCAATCCCCCATACCTGGCCCACTGACCCATAGTGACACGCTGTCTCAATTTTCACCTAGATACAAAAGCACATTATTTCACATTGCAATTATTCATAAATATATTCAATACAATAAATGCAACATATGAATGTAATTAAGGGCAAAAATTGTATAAATTTATGAAACCGAAATATTATATATCAAAGACTGAGATTATAGAACTAGAATATTATATTTGGAAGGTGAAGAATATCAATATAACAACAGAAATAGAAAACGATTCATCATTATTTTAAATAATATAAAGAGTATATGGTATGCATATGAAATGCATGTATGGAGGATGGTGTATACCATTTATTATTACTTACAGTGACCGCAGAATAAATTCATATCTGTCCTGAGTTCTGATTTGGAGGAGCAGTAGAGAAACTTGGCCGATCTAGTTAATCACAGTCCCAAAAATTAATGATCTAGAAGTTGAATCGCGTCTGATGAGAGAGGAGGAGACGGTGGTCGGTAGCAAGCTAGGCTTGCTATGGTTGTTAGTACGGTGGCCAATAAGAGGCGAGGAGCGGCTAGAGGTGCAGCTAGGTCTGGTTCGCGCGTCAACGGGAGGAGCTGATGGAGCTGGGTTGCGCGATGGAGGAGGAAGGCCAGCTACAGCGGTGGTGCGACATTGTTGGGACCACGGTTGTGGTGGCATGCTGAAGCTGCTACAGCTGTGGTGGTGGCCGGACTTCGCGCAAAGAGAGAGAGAGAGAGAGTATAACAGAGAGGTCAAGGGAGAGAGGAGAGGAGAGAAGTGGGGCTGGAGGTAGTGTGGTGCTACTATGGCTGTGGTGGCCGGAGTTGCAGCAGCTGGGAGCAACAGCAGTGGTGTTGCTTATCTTGTGCAGTGACAGAGAGAGAGGCAGGGACACAAAGAGAGATAGTGTTGTGTCGATGAAGAGAATAAGAAGGAGGACAAAAAATAAAAAGAAAAGAAAGAAAGAAAAAGGAAAAGAAATAAAAAAGTAAAATTATTAATAAAAACAAACCGTCTGTCGATAATTTATCTGGGAGAAAAAAATAGTAACGCACAGTGATTATCAAAAATATCCAACTCGGGTCTAATTTTAATTAATTCGGTCTTTTTAAAAAAATTATCGTATCTCGTATGTTCTCATATCTCATGTCCTGTGTCCGTATAAATTAAATCTTGACATATGAGAGTACTCCATATGCCAAACCAATCAATCAAGGGTTTTTAAAATTACTAATTAAAAATGAAGTGTATTTTTTTAATTTGTTTTTGTGTCGTTGAAATAAGAACTTAAGTTTTATTTTATTTTATGTTTATGATTTATTATAAATTATTATATATTTATTTGAAATATTAATGTATTATTTATTTAGTGTAGTGTGTTTTATGTGTGTGAATGTTTTGCTTTTTTAAAAATTATATCTATAAGCTGTAGATTTCTTATTAATTATTTTGTAATAAGAAATAAATTTATATTAATATATTAATAAATTAGTGTTAGTGATAATATTTTTTATAGATATTAACATTAATTTCATTTGATGTTTATAATTTATTACAAATGATTATTTATTTATTTGATATTAATGTATTACTTATTATGTGTAATGAGTTCTAAACAAATGAATATCCTATTTATTTAAAAATTATCATATCATGTGTATTCTCATATTTTGTATCCTGTAACCATGCAACTTAGCTCCTGATATATAACAATATTCCATATATTAAGCTAATCAATTAAGATTTTTTTTTTAAATACCAATAATAAGTGAAGGGTTTTTTTAAAATTTTTTTTTTCATGTCACTGAAATAAGAAATTTAGTTTTTTTTTTATATTTTATGTTTATAATTGATTATTTATTTATTTAAAATATTAATATATTACTTATTCTGTGTTATGTGTCTTAAAAATGTGTATGTTATAGTTTTTTTAAAAATTATCATATCTCGTATATTTTCGTATTTCGTGTCTCATGTCCGTGCAATTAAATTCCTGACATATGATACTACTCCATACACCAAACTCGTCAACCAAATTTTTTTTAATTACTAATTAAAAATGAAGTGTATTTTTTTGTTTTTGTGTTTTTGAATAAAAAATTAAGTTTTATTTTATTTATGTTTATGATTTATTATAAATGATTATATATTTACTTTAAATATTAATATATTATTTATTTAGTGTAATGTGTTTTATGCATGTGAATATCTTATTTTTAAAAATCATATTTATAAGCGTGTAAATTATTTATTAATTATTTTATAATAAGAAATAAAGTTATATTAATATATTAATATATTATTGTTAGAGATAATCTTTTTATAGATATTGTTTTGATAATGGTTAAGTATTTTTGGGTCCCTAAATTATGAATAAATTAACACTTAGATCCCTTAACGTTTGAGTAATTATTTTAAAAGACCTAACTAATGCTGCCGTTACACTGTGAAATCATTCCATCCAAATTTATGTGTTTTTTCCATTTACATAGGTTGAAAATCAAATATTACTCAAACGTGAATAACTTAAGTGTTAATTTGCTCATAAGTTAGGGATCGAAAAATATTTAATCTCCTATTTAATATTCACTTTCATCTGCTAGTTCTTCAATGCTAGCTGTCTTTCTTATATATCAATACAAACTGTTCCGTGGTTCTCTTTATAAAAAAAATTTCACTTGGATTACTACTAAATTCTTCAAAGACAACTAATAGATTTCCGCTCGGGTTAAGCTAAAAGCGTGGAACATGATACCTAGTATCAACGTCATTAACATTATTATTGCAAATATTTAAACCAGGTAACAAATGAGTGCAAAAAAAATTAAGTAGGGGATTAAATATTTTCAGGTTCCTAAATTATAACTAAATTAACACTTAGGTCCCTCATGTTTGAGTTTCAACCCATATAAATGGAAAAAAAATATAAATTTAAATGGAAGGACCTCACATTGTAAATGCAACATTAATTAGGTCCTTCAAAATAATTACTCAAATATTGAGAGATTTAAGTGTTAATTTGGTTATAATTTAAGGATTTAAAAGTATTTAATTATAATTGTCTCTTATCTTATTGCAATTATTTTAAATAATTATTATCCTGTTTATATTTAGCGATTTCAAATACCATATATATATATATATATATATATATATATATATATATATATATATTCATAAGCTGATGTATTAACAACTAGATACCAGCTATAAGCTTTAGATTGATACAAGTAGCTAAACCAAAATGAACCCTCCGAGTTACCCTTAAACACTTATTAACTATTTATTTTTTTAGAAATTTACTATTTATTTTTGAAATTGATTTAAAAATTTAAAAATATATTTCAAATAAAAAATGAAAATGATAACCTCTCTCTCTCTCTCTCTCTCTCTCTCTCTCTCTCTCTCTCTATATATATATATATATATATATATATATATATATATATCAACAAAAATCAATGGACCGTTTAAAACACACACAAACTAGAATAACATACAGGAATACTATAAAATTAAGGTTACTATGCAAACATATACTGTAGAAATTAAAGTTACTGTGCAAACATATACTGTAGAAATTATTCTTAAGTCTAGATTGATTTTAATATAACATTTCCAGGATATGGTACGTGGCGTTCATGCCTATAAACCAAGATTCCTTAAATGTTATAACATATTCAGAGAATCACCTCCTTAAATGTTATAGCATATTCAGAACATTGATTGGTGGCAAATCCAGCCTATATACCTCTATTCCTTTAGATGTTATAAAGATTTATTACTCTATGTCTAGATTAAGGTTTAAGGTTCCTGCAACCTTAGCCTGGGATCCCCAGAACTAAGTCAGAGTGTGGAGGGAGAAGAGAAAGTTGCCGTCAACACGGGCTTACTGAAGTAGCAGTTGATATATAAAAGTAAAGAAACAACTTTTATTTAAATACAAAATAAATTACAAGATTGAA